>CAUYRH010052475.1:0-28527 GCA_963574655.1 Perodicticus potto | reverse complement strand
TTGTTTGGTGGGCCCGGGCTGGATTCGAACCCGCCAGCTCAGGTGTACGTGGCTGGCGCCTTAGCCCGTTGAGCCACAGGCGCTGAGCCGTGACTCCGTACTTCTTAAGTTCCTTTGTAAATGTGTTTAAGGTCACGCTGGTTGGGCTGTGTGTAATAAGAAATCTCATGTTCTTGTATGTGACTTCCATAGGAGCTAGGTGGTCCCTTCCAGACATTTTAGTTTAGTGAAAAAACAAGAGGGTTATGGGTGGCGCCTGTGGCTCAACAAAGTAGGGTGCTGGCCCCATATGCCAGAGGTGGTGGGTTCAAGCCCAGCCCCAGACAAAAAGAAAAAACAAACAAAAAAACACAAAAGGGTTATGAAATAATTTTAAAAATTGAATACAGAAAAGATGTGAAGAGGCTCAGTGTCTGTGGCTCAATGGGCTAAGGCATCAGCCACGTACACCTGAGCTGGCTGGGGTTCAAATCCAGCCCGGGGCCCACCAAACAATGATGACAACCACAACCAAAAAAATGACCGTGCGTTGTGGCAGGTGCCTGCAGTCCCAGCTACTTGGGAGGCGGAGGCAGAATTGCTGGAGCCTAGGACCTGGAGGTTGCTGTGAGCCGGGATGCCACAGCACTCTACCCAGGGCAACAGCTTGAGGCTCTGTCTTGAAAAAAAAAAAAAAAGAAAGAAAGAAAAGATGTGAAGTAACTGAAGTCTACTTCAAAGTACTCTACTTGAAATTCCCAGTGCTTTGAGTGTGGAGTTGGAAGAAATGGTAAATGAAGTGACCCTCCAAGCGAGCAGCAAGTCTTCACTCCAGTAATATTGACGTGACAGAAAGTAAATGCCCTGAGGTCCACCGCAGCCAGGTCAGAACCATGCAGATTTCGATTCAATCTGTGTCCAGGTTAATCAGTCTTCTAGGTGCTTCCTCGGTAGAGAAGCAATGAATTTCCACAGTTCACTTATCTGCACAGAGACGGTGCTGTGCCCAGCAGTAATCTCTACTGCCCCTCAGAAACTCCATACATTTTTGATCAGGAGCACCACAGGAAGGAGGGTGTTTACTCACTGAAGATTGTGATGTGATCACACAGGTGGTACCAGGGTGGACAAGATGCAGGTAGCAGGGAAGGCACCAGACTCTACAATGTAAATAAAATAGGATAATTATGTGACTCTCCCCAAATCTATTAGAATAATATCAGTTCTTATCAAGAAGAGATACATGGCAAAACATTGTTAGTCATAATTGTTATGCAAAAAAAGATAGAGAAAAATCCTTATGATTTGGGAATTCCATGTGTTACGGTAACTTTGGAAATCCTACATTTTGTCATTGTGGTAAAGCATACAGAACATGAAATTGATCATTTTCACCCTTTTGGTCTTTTATTTTTTTTAATTAAAAATAGTTTACAATATTTTAATGCTTTTTTTGTTGTTGTTTTGATGAGACAGAGTCTCCATCTGTCATCTGGGCTAGAGTGTCATGGCCTCAGCCTAGCTCACAGCAACCTGACTTCTGTTCTCAAGCGATCCTCCTGTGTCAGCCTCCTGTGTAGCTAGGACTACAGGCACCTGCCACCCACCCCCATTCTTTTTTCTATTTTTAGTGGAGAAGAGGTTTTACTGTGCTCAGACTAGTCTTGAACTACTGACCTCAAGCAATCCTCCTGCCTCAGCTTCCCAGAGTGCTGGGATTACAGGTGTGAGCACTGTAATGGTGGGGTGGCCATCTTTAGGCTTTTAAAATGTGCAAGCTCATGGCACCAATAACATGCACAAGATGAGGGGGCAGAATAAAACGGCCAAATAAAAACCTCCATTGTGGCTCGGCTCCTGTAGCTTAAGCGGCTAAGGTGCCAGCCACATACACCAGAGTTGGAGAGTTCGAATCCAGCCCAGGCCTGCCAAACAACAATGACAACTAGAACCAAAAGATAGTCGGGTATTGTGGCGGGCACCTGTAGTCCCAGCTACTTGGGAGGCTGAGGCAAGAGAATCACTTAAGCCCAGGAGTTGGAGGTTGCTGTGAGCTATAACGCCACAGCACTCTACCCAGGGTGACAGCTTGAAGCTCTGTCTCAAAAACCTCCAGCGAGGGCAGTGCCTATGGCTCAAAGGAGTAGGGCACCAGCCCATATGCCGGAAGTGGCAGGTTCAAACCCAGCCCTGGCCAAAAAAAAAAAAAAAAATCCTCCAGTGATTGTCCACCTGCACGCACACAAAATTCAACAAATATTCATGTAAGGAAGAACCTTCAGAACAAAAATCGCATGAGAGATCACAGTAACTAGTTTTAACACTAGCAAGGAAAGAGGTACTGAGAGGCAGAAGAGAGATCTTGTGCTGCCTGCAACTCCTTCCTGCTCCCCCAGCAGCGCAGGACCAGCACACTGAGCCGAGAGAGAATCTGTATGCCCAGGGGAGGAAACAGTGACGTGACAGGGTGCCAGTACCTTTAGAAGGAGCATTTAAACCAGCCAGGCAAGAGAGAAATCCTCTGCCTCGGATAAAACCCAGTTCTAGCTAGCCACAACAACTACTGACAAAAGGTGGGCTGGAGCTGAATAAATTCATGAGATAGTTAATCCCCAAAGTCTGCAGTCCTTGGGCAATTCCTGCAACTGTGCTGGTTCACAGCTATGGCACCTGGGACCTGGGGTACATAGACCCAGTGAGATACCGGTGGGGTGGTTAAACCAGTGCCTGTGTTCCCCCACCCCCACCTCCAGGCAGCACAGCTCAGGCAGCATTTTCTTCCACGTGGGGAAAGAAAAGGGAAGAGTTCAGAGGACTTTGTTTTCTAAGTTGGGTACCTGCGCGGCCACAGTGAAATAAAGTACCAAGCAGAGCCCTGGTGCCCCCAAGTCCAGGCCTCAGTTACTGGATGGCCTTTCTAGGGATCCTCTAGTCTAGGCCTTGAGTCCCTGGAACCAAGTGACAGTCCCTCTTTAAAAAGAAAAAATCCAGCTGGGCCGGGGGCTCATGCCTGTAATCCTAGCACTCTGGGAGACCCAGGCAGGTGGACTGCCTGATCTCAAGAGTTCAAGACCAGCCTGAGCAAGAGCAAGAACTTGAATGAGACCCTGAGGGAGACCTTGTCTCTACTAAAAACAGAGAAATTTCAAAATAAATAAATAAATAATAAAACAGAGAAACTAGCTGGAGGTTGTGCTGGGTGCCTATGGTCCCAGGTACTGCGAAGGCTGAGGCCAGAGGATCGCTAAAGCCCAGGAGTTGGAGGTTGCTGTGAGCTGTGACGCCACGGCACTGAACTGAGGTTGATAAAGTGAGACTCTGTCTCTAAAATAAACAAAAAACGTATCCATCACCTCAAACATTGTTTTGAGAACATCCCAAATATTCTCTTCTAGCTATTTTTCAATATAGAGTACATACTGGTAGGTATAATCACCCAACTATTCTATTAAGCCTAGAATTTAGTTCTTCTGTTTAACTGTATTTTTGTTCCCATTCAGCAGCCTCTTTTTGTCCTACCTCCCCCTATCTCCAGACATCTGGTACCAGCATTCTGCTCTCGACCTCCATGAAACCAACTTTTTAGCTTTAGTTTATCGCATGTGAGTGATAAACTGTGGTGTTTGTCTTTGGGGGGGCCTGCTTTATTTCTCTTAACATACTGCCTTTCGGTTTTATCCATGTTGCTACCAATAACAGGATTTTTCTTTGAGACAAAGTCTCACTGTGACATCTTTGGTAGAGTGCTGTGGCAGCATAGCTCACAGCAACCTCAAACTCCTGGGCTTAAGCGATTCTCTTGCCTCAGCCTCCAGAATGGCTGGGACTACAGGCACCAACAATGCCTCACTCTGGCTCAGGCTGGTCTCAAACCTGTGAGCTCAGGCAATCCACCTGCCTTGGCCTCCCAAGTGCTGGGATTATAGGCGTGAGTCACAACGCCTGGCCCTATAAAAGCAATTTTTAGAAGTTAATTGGGCAGCCGGGCGTGGTAGCTCACGCCTGTAATCCCAGCACTGTGGGAGGCTGAGGTGGGAAGATTGCTTGAGCTCAGGAGTTTGAGGCTTGTCTGAGCCGGAGTGAGACCCATACTCATAAAAAAGTTGAAAAACCCAGCCAGGTGCCAGGGCGAGCGCCTGTAATCCCAGCGGTTTAGGAGACTGAGGCATCCCCACAGCCTGAGTTTGAGGTTGCAGCCTGAGTCTGAGGTTGCAGTGAGCTACGGTGCCATTGCACAATGCTCAGGGCATAAGGTAGAACTCGGTCTCAACAACAACAAAAAAAAGTAATTGGCCATGATGGCACATGCCTGTAGTCTCAAATACTCAGAAGGCTGAAGCAGGAAGATCACTTGAGTCCAGGAGTTTGAGGCTGCTGTGAACTTTGATAGGGCTACTGCCCTCTACAAAGTGAGACACAGCCTGAAAAATAAAATTATCACTTTTGAATTAAATTGTAAATGAATTAATTTTTTAAATCAAGTTGTTCACTTTTAACATAAATGTCTTTTTTTTTTTAACTGCTTCTAAAAGAGCTGTGATTTAAGTGACTTTTTGTGTAATACCACAACAAAATAGACTTGCTTCTGAGGAAGGTATTGTGAATGGGTAGGGATCTAGTAATAAAATTAAAGGAATTCTCAGGTTAAACAATTTGTGCCATGGGTGCTGAGCCTACTGACATAGTCTTATTACATCTTCAAAACAACACATAAAGGAGAAAATAATTCTCCAAGTTCTCACAAGGAGTTTGAAGTTGACATAGTTAAATGGCTTGCTTAAGATTTTCTTGGATCTAAACCAGAGCCAGTCAAGAACCAACAGCCCTCCAATTTATCTGAAATGTTAAATTAGATGGTTTACTCTAAATTTGAAAAAAACAATTCAATATTTGAACGGGTTTGTGTGTTAGGTTGTAACCTAATCATGCCTAGCACTTAATTATTCTTCCACGTTGCTTCAAGGTCCACAGCACAGAGTTCAGACCCACATTCCAGACTTTGCTGACATTCTGGGCCTTAATTCAGGGGTCAGGAGCTGAGGTTCCACTTGGTCTATCTGCAGCCCTCCCTCCCCAGCCTCCTGGAATGACTGCCAAGTAATGATAAGTGCTCTTCTCTGGTTCCATGGTTTTTGTAAAAGGATAGGTTACCATATCAAACCATTAATTTAATCTGGCTGGAGCAAAGTTTTAACATATTAGCTCAGCAGTCTTGAAACATTTCAACAATCTTAAAATCAAGGACATTTCCAAAGCAGGCGTGTTTAATGAATTAATTTCCTGTAGGGTGGGTTTCATTGGAAAATCTAATCAATGGGGAGTGCCTAGAATGGATTATATGGACTTAATCTAGTCAAGATGGGTGGAGCTGACAGGAAGGGGATGGTCCAGAGGGCTCAGGTTCTGCATAAATAGACATCACATTTCCTCTGGAGACCATTCGGACAGCAGATCCCAGGCAAGAAGGCTCCAGGAGGGACACTGGAAGGAGGTGAGTTCTCAGAGCCATCTATGGTGCTCAGGGACTGGACTGGGCAGGGGCTGGTAGGAAGCACATTGCGGCTTCTATTCCCAGAGCATGACAACATGAGCTCTGGGTTATTGTGAAAGCAACCAATCTCCTTTGTACCCATTATTATTTCTTTTTGAGACAGAGTCTCGCTTTGTCACCCTTGGTGGAGTGCCGTAGTGTCATAGTCACAGCAACCTCCAACTCTTGGGCTCAAGCGATTCTCTTGCCTTAGCTTCTCAAGTAGCTAGGACTACAGGCGCCCGCCACTACACACATCTATTATTATTATTATTTTTTTAGACATGGGGTCTGTTGCTCAGGTTGGTCTCAAACCTGTAATATCAGGGCAATCCACCCCCCTCAGCCTCCCAGAGTGCTAGGATTACAGGTGTGAGCCACCGTGCCAGGCCCTTTGTACCCATTATGAACTGAGTCCTCACTGAAGTCTTTTATAAAATGGAATAATGTTAAGATACTCATGCTTAGGGTGTATGTCAGTTCATTTTTTCTACTCGTCTCACTGTCACCCGGGTTGCAATTCCCCAGTGTGATTGTGGAGTTTTACTTTTTATTTATTTATTTATTATTTATTTGAATTTGTTTTCTTTCTTTTTTTTTTTTTTAGCGACAGAGTCTCACTTTATCACCTCGGTAGAGTGGCATCACAGCTCACAGCAATCTCCAGCTCTTGGGCTTAGGCGATTCTCTTGCCTCAGCCTCCCGCGTAGCTGGGACGATAGGCACCTGCCACAACACCTGGCTATTTTGTTGTTGTTGCAGTTTGGCCGGGGCAGGGTTCGAGCCCACCCTGAATTTTCTTTCTTTCTGTCTCACTTTGTCACCCTGGGTAGACTGCTGTGGCATCATAGTCCATAGCAACCTCAAACTACTGGGCTCATGTGGTCCTCTGGCCTCAGCCTCCCCAGTAGCTGGGGCTACAGGTGCCCAGCAAAATGCCCTGCTAGTTTCTCTGTTTTATTTATTTATTTATTCATTTAAGTTTCTCTGTTTTTAGTAGAGACAGGGTCTCCCTCAGAGTCTCATTCAGGGTCTCGCTTTTGCTCAGGCGAAAACTCATGAGATTCCACCTGCCTGGGCCTCCCAGAGTGCTAGGATTACAGGCCTGAGCCTCTGGCACAGCTGAATTTTTACTTTTTATTTTTATTTAGTTATTTTTTTGAGACAGAGCCTCAAGCTGTCGCCCTGGGTAGAATGCTGTGGCATCACAGCTCACAGCAACTTCCAACTCCTGGGCTTAAGCAATTCTCTTGCCTCAGCCTCCCAAGTAGCTGGGACTACAGGCACCCACCACAACACTCTGCTATTTTTTGGTTGTAGTTGTCATTGTTGGTTGGCAGGTCCAGGCTGGATTCGAATCCACCAGCTCTGGTGTACGTGGCTGGCGCCTTAGCCACTTGACCTATAGGCACTGAGCTGATTTTTAGTTTTTGAAGAGGGACTTTCACCTAGGTCCAGTGACTCAAGGCCTAGACCAGAGGATCCCTTGAGGCTAGGAGTTCCAGGCTAGCCTGAGCCCCATACCAAGATCATGTGTCCATTAAAAAATGAGTGTGGGGGGGAAAAAGAATGGGGTGTGATGGCGGGTGACATAGCTCTTGAGGAACCTGAGGCAGGAGGATCCCTTGAGCCCAGGGGTTTGAGGCTGCAATGAGCTAGGCTGAGGTTACTGCACTACAGGCAGGGCAACAAAGTGAGATCCTGTTTGAAGGAGGACAGAGTCACTACGTTTCCTAGGCCAGCCTCGAATTCTTGGCTCCTGCCCATAGACGCCTATCAGTTTTGTTTTGTTTTTTTTTGAGACAGAGCCTCAAGCTGTCACCCTAGATAGAGTGCTGTGGCATCACAGCTCACAGTAACCTCCAATTCCTGGGCTCAAGCGAGTCTCTTGGCTCCGCCTCCCAAGTAGCTGGGACCACAGGTGCCTGCCACAACACCCGGCCATTTTTTGGTTGCAGCTGTCATTGTTGTTTGGCGGGCCGGGGCTAGATTCGAACCCGCCAACTCAGGTGTACATGGCTGGCGCCCCAGCCTGATGAGCCACAGGTGCCGAGCCACCTATCAGTTTTTTAAGTAGAGGTGTGCAGGGGCGGCACTAGCAGACTCACAGTAAAAGTACTTTTAATACCCAGAAATTAGGGCAGTGTTTTCTTTCTAATATCCCTATGATTTTTAAAAACTCTATCCCTATGGTTTTTCAATTGACAATTAAAAATTGTATATATACAGTATATAACTTACAGCAAGATTTCTGAAGTATCTATACTTTGTGGAATGGCTACATTGAAGTAATTAAAATATGCACTGTGTCCATACTTACTTTTTGTGTCCATACTTACTTTTTGTGTCCTGACAATTCTGAAGATCTACTTTCTTAACAGAGTTGGAGTATATACTACTTTGTTTTGTTTTGTTTTTACAAGACAGAGTCTCCTGCTGTCACCCTGGGTAGAGTACCGTGGGGTCATAGCAACCTCCAACTTGGGTTCAAGTGATCCTCTGCCCTCAGTTTTTCTATTTTTAGTAGAGACAGGATCTTGCTTTTGCTCAGGCTGTCTCGAACTTCTGAGCTCAGGCAATCCACCTGCCTCAGCCTCCCACAGTGCTAGGATTATAGGTGAGCCACTGTGCCCAGCCCATAATAGACATCTTGAATTTCATCTGTCTGGCTGAAATTTTGTGTGCTTGAACCATCGTCTCCCCACTCCACCTCCAACCCCCAGCCCCTGGAACCACCACTCTGTTCTCTGTTCTGGGAGCCCCACCACCTTAGACTCCACACACTGATTTCATTGCCTGTGAGTATATACCCAGAAAGCACATTGTTGGACAACATGGTAGCTCTATTTTGAACTGTTTTTTTTTTTTGGAGACAGAGTCTAACTATGTTGGCCCTGGTAGAGTGCTGTTGCATCACGGCTCACAGCAACCTCCAACTCTTGGGCTTAAGTGATTCTCTTGCCTCAGCTTCCCAAGTAGCTGGGACTACAGGCGCCTAACACAAAGCCAGCTATTTTGTTGTTGTTGTAGTTGTCATTCTTGTTTAGCAGGACTGGGCTGGGTTCAAATCCACCAGCCCCAGTGTGTGTGGCCAGCACTCTAACCACTAAGCTACAGGTGCTGAGCCTATTTTGAATTTTTTGAACTTCTAAACTTACCATAATGATCATTCTCATTTCCAATCCCACCAACAGTGTGCAAGAATTTCTTCTTTTCCAAATCCTCACCCACACTTGTTACTGTCTTTATGACAGTGGCCATTTTCCAGGACTGAAGCGACCTCTTGTGGGTTTGCTTTGCATTTCCCTGAGGATTGCTGATGTTCATCATCTTTTCATGGACCTGTTGCCTTTCATATGTCTTCTTTTGAGAAACATTTCTGTTCAAGTTTTGCCTGTTTTTAAAGCAGGCTACTTGTTTTTGTGCTCTGGAGATGTCTGAGTAATTTACATACTTTGGAGAGTAGGCCCTTGTCTGATATGTGGTTTGTAAACATTTTCTCCCATTCCGGACCATCTCTTCACTCTGCTGATTACCTGCTTGGAGACTCTCTGACTTTGCACTTGCTCTTTCCCCTTTCTTTTTTTCTTTCTTTCTTTCTTTTTTTTTTTAGGACACTATTAAAATTTGCTTTAATACTTCTTTGGGGAAAAAAGTACCACACTTTTAGTGAATGACCAGAAACATTTTACACTAGTAGTAGGCTATTATTATTATTACTATTTTTGTGAGAGAGTCTT
Organism: Perodicticus potto; assembly: GCA_963574655.1. Taxonomy (NCBI): domain Eukaryota; kingdom Metazoa; phylum Chordata; class Mammalia; order Primates; family Lorisidae; genus Perodicticus; species Perodicticus potto. The sequence goes on along the minus strand of CAUYRH010052475.1, from coordinate 19,278 downwards.
TTTTTTTTTTTTTTTTTTTTTTTGAGACAGAGCCTCAAACTGTCACCCTGGGTAGAGTGCCGTGGCATCACAGCTTACAGCAACCTCCAACTCCTGGGCTCAAGCGAGTCTCTTGCTTCCACCTCCCAAGTAGCTGGGACTACAGGCGCCCACCACTATGCCCGGCCATTTTTTTTTTTTTTGGTTGCAGCTGTCCTTGTTGTTTGGCGGGGCTGGGCTGGCTTCGAACCCACCAGCTCAGGTGTACGTGGCTGGCACCTTAGCCCATTGAGCCACATGCACCGAGCCAAGAGAGTCTTACTCTCTGGTAGAGTGCTGTGGCATCACAGCTCATAGCAACCTCAAATTCTTGGGCTTAAGCAATTCTCTAGCCTCAGCCTCCCAAGTAGCTGGGACTACAGGCGCCCACCACACTGCCTGGCTATTTTTTTGTTGTTGTAGTTGTCATTGTTGTTCAGCTGACCCGGGCTGGGTTTAAACCCACCAGCCTTGGTGTACGTGGCTGGTATTGTAAACACTGTGCTACGGGGGCCAAGCCGAGGCTATTATTTTTAATATCTATTATGCCATGAATTCATAGGGAAAAGGCTCCAGTAGCTCAGGGAGGCAGGCGCCTTGCCATTGAATGTGACAAAGCGTTGCATGACTATTATGCCATGAATTCATGGGGAATAGGTTCCAGCACTTTATATCGCTGTTCCGTGGGGTCTGTTGGTTATCCCGTGTGCTATGCTGTACACCTATTATGCCATGAATTCTTGGGGAATCAATAAGTTCCAGCACCTAATATCATGGTTCCATTGGTCCTCCTGTGCTATGTTATATGCCTGTCATGCCATGAATTCATAGAGAATGGGTTCCAGGAGCTCAGGCCCCTTTACACTGGTTCTCACAGAGTGTGCTTCTCTGGAGGGAGCAGGCTGGCCTTCAGTTAAACCCAGGTACCTTTCTCTCTGGCTTCCTTCTTTTTCTGATCATTTTCCTTCATGAGTTTCAGGAAGCTATCTTATCTGTTAGCATGCTTAATATGCTCAATACCAATATTAATCCTCTTGGCAAGAATCTTGCCCTTAACTTGTTTGTTTACAACGATGCCAACAACATGCTAGGTAACATTATAGACGCTTTCAGTTTTGCCATGGTAACGTTTTTGTGGCATGCCTTTTTGAAATGTATCCATTCCCTTGATGACTACAATATCACCTTTCTTGTAGATTCTCATATATGTGGCCAAAGAAACAACTCCATGTTTTCTAAAAGGCCTAGAGAACACGTATTGGGTGCCTTTCCTCTTTCCCTTTGTGTTTGTCATTTGGTGAATTACTGGAAGATGGCATCTCTGGCTGAAAGGCCCTTTCTTTTTTTTTCTTGACACAGAGACTTACTATGTTGCCCTTACTATGTGCCCTGGCATCACAGCTCATAGCAACCTCCAACTCCTGGGCTTAAGTGATTCTCTTGCCTCAGCCTCCCAAGTAGCTGGGACTACAGGTGCCCGCCACAACGCTCGGCTATTCTTTTGTTGCAGTTGTCATGGTTGTTTAGCAGGCCTGGGCTGGGTTTGGACCCACCGGCCTCAGTGTGTGTGGGTGGCACTGTAACCACTGTGCTACGGGTGCTGAGCTCTTCCCCCTTTCAGATGCCTTCCCCTTTCTTGGAGGCTCAGGGCTCCAGGCTTTCCAGCGCCCTTTCTGAAGACCCTGCTGCCAACTCTCCCCTCTGCTCACTTTGGCTAGGTAGGCAGGGCTGCCCTCTCACAGCCAGAGCACTTGGATTTTAGTGGATGTCTGGACAGTGACTCTTGCCTACTGAAGCTGGTTGAGGACATGGGGAAGGAAAAAAAACTTCCTAAATTCTCATTTCTTCAAAATTTATATTTTAAGTTAGTTTTTCCCAACTTTCAAAATGTACACATCACTGAGTATGTTGATGTTTTTCACTATCTAGGAAGGCCCATTTCCCTGCCCTCATCAGCACAGAGAGCATCCTTTTCTAAGTTCACTGGCCAGGTGTGCACAAGCATGTGTGTCTGTTCATATCCCGGCCTATTTTTCTAGTGGACTGTGTTCCTCCTTACTAGTCTATAGGGTCTCTCTGTGAAAATTTCTTCAAAATTTAAAAGACCTTTAGACTTTAAATCCATGTTCTGGAATGAGATTAGAAATAGGTAAATCCACACAGACAGAAATCAGATCAGTGGTTGCCTGGAGCTGAGGGAGGTGAAGGTGGGGTGTGACTGTCCAAAAGCCCTGAGGTTCTCTACAGGGTGATGAGAAGCTTCTGGAATTAGATAGTGCTGCTGTTTGCTCAGCTCGAGTAAAGAGGTAAACTAACCTGGCTCCTTCCCATTTCCCTCAGTGTTCTGAACAGGGAAAATCTTACTGAGGAAAACCCAAGTAGACCTGTTTAGAGGAGTCTCGGGCATCGGCTTCAGAGAAGATGGGAGATTCTCCAGGACAGATGGCCACAGACGGGACCTCCTCACCTGGTCAGGGAAAACCCTGCAACAGCCCTGGGGCCGAGCCACCACAGTCGGTCTCAACCCAAGGAACCCAGCTGGAAAATATCGACTGTGATGCTGAAACTTGGCACCTGAAGTTCAGAAGTTTCACCTGCTCAGAGGAGGCCGACCCAATCAAGGACCTTCAGAGACTCAGCTGGCTGTGCCATCTGTGGCTGAGGCCTGACCGCCACACCACAGAGCAGATTCTCGACCAGCTGGTGTTGGAGCAATTCCTAATATCTACCTCCCCACACCTCCAGGCCTTGGTTAAGGAAAATGGTGTGAGGAGTTGCAGAGACCTGGAGGATGTGCTAAGAAACAATGTGAGACCCAAGAAATGGGTGAGTTAGACCTTCATGATTAGTGTGTGTGTATGTGGGGGGGAGTTTGGGCCCCAAGGGGTAGGAGGACTAGAAGGGACACAGAGGATTGTTCTAGGTCAGGGGCTCTAATTAGAGGAGAGGTTGCCCCACTCTGCAATGTCTGGAGTCATATTTGGGTTGTCACAAGGGGGAGCAGAGGAGACACTTGCTGACCATTCTACCATGCTCAGGACAACCCACCTGGACTAGGAATTGTCCAGCCTCAGTGTCCCTTATGCTGAGACGGAGACACCCTGGTCTAGGGGATGCATAGAGGCCCCTCAAACGTGTGATGCCAACACCAAAGAAATGATTGGGAAATATTCCTGATCTAATGTAGGGAGTGAGGCCGGAGAGGGATTGAAGGTGGCTGCAAATGTTCTCACTGGAGGCAGGTAAATGGTAATATTGTGGATTCGAGACTGCATCTCCAGGTCCTCAGTGTAGCTGCTCAGCCCTCACGCTGGAAAGATGCCACAGGCAGATTGACTTGGGCATTTCTCAATGGGTTTGGGGACCATTTCACCCCTGGCACAGCATATCAGTGTAGCTTCTGTAATGTTCCAGGCACAAGGCAGGTGTAGGCTTAGAGAAGGTACAGCTCAGACAGGGGTGCTATAGCCACAGAGATATTCTGCATCAAGGAGGTCAGACTTGTACAAGTAATGGCAGGGAAGCTCCAAGTGTCATGTGGGAGAAATGCAGGGCCAGGGAGAGCCATACTCATGTCCTCAGGTGTCTGGCTGTATTTTTCTCCACAGTCCACAGTCACCCTCCAAGGACAGGAATTTCTGGTGCCCGAGTCAGATGCTGAGATGGCCGATGCTGAAGCCAGTGGCAGGGATGATGTGGTGGACTTGTCCAGCAAGCACAAATCCTCCGTGAACCACACACATGTAGAGGTAAGCCTGGCTTGTTCAGAATTTGGGCCTGTGCCAGGAATGAGGGCACCAGCAGTGCAGTGAAAATGGGGCATGGTCTGTGGGGAGGGTCAGGAGGAGGCCCAGGGGGAAACTGAGTATTGCTGATGCCCCAGGAGACAGAGGGGGGAGTTGGACCCACTGATCATGGGTGTGCTCTGCCCCTGAACTCTTCTGAGCTCTTAGAGAGAATGAGGCCACCTCCATGTTTGTACTTCCTGTGCCACCTTTTAGCATGTAGGATGGGGACAAAAGTGGTCTCTGGGCTCAGTGCCTATGGCTCAACGGGCTAAGGCGCCAGCCACCTACACCTGAGCTGGAGAGTTCGAATCCAGCCCAGGCCTGCCAAACAATGGTGGCTGCAACCAAAAAATGGCCAGGCGTTGTGGCGGGCGCCTGTAGTCCCAGCTACTTGGGAGGCGGATGCAGGAGACTCACTTGAGCCCAGGAGTTGGAGGTTGCTGTGAGTTGTGATGCCACGGCACTCTATCCAGGGTGACAGCTTGAGGCTCTGTCTCAAAAAAAAAAAAAAAAAAAAAAAAAAAGTGGTCTCTGAGTGAGTAGGGGCCAGGACAGGGAGCCACAGCTGGATGAACTAATGCTGCTGATTCCCCACCACCAGTCCCATAGAAACATCGCATGAAACAATTGGTCAACTGACGCATTTCCTGAAAATTATCTGCTCCTCGATTCAAAGGCTGATTCCCAACTGGGCTGGTTTTGCTCCCTAGGAAACACTTGGCAATGTCTGGAGATATTTTTGCCATCCCTCCCTCTCGGTGGGGTTGGATTGGGTGTTAATAGCATCGGGTGGGGAGAGGCCAGGGATGGGGCGGCACAGTCTACATGGCAGGGGAGGCCTCAGGAGGACAGATCCAGCCCACATGTCAACAGGGCTGACAGGCCTTGACCCAGAGTCATGCTCCTTCTAGTGTTAAGGAGCAGAGAGAAGTTGGATTGACTGGAAAACTTTTGCTCAAAGAAGTAAAAGTGTAAAAAATGTAAAGCATGGGACATGGTTTAGAAGTCCAGTGAGCACAGACTGGGAACAGACTCAGAAACGAGGGGGTGATGTTCATTTGGGGTGATGCGTGGCCCCCTGGGAAGTGTGTACACATCCATAGAAGTGTGTGATTAGACAAGTTGGTACATCAGGTTAGGAGGAGACAGGGATGTCCACATCCCACCCAGTGTGGCTGTGGCAGTAATTCCCACTGGTTACCCATTGTCAGGGAGAAGACTTAATTCTGCCAGAGACTCTTTCTGGAGAAGGTGACCTGGAGAGTGTGAGACCCAGGCAGACATTGGAGAAGGATCTGGAGGAAGACAGGAAAGAGGAAACAGCAATTAAATCTCAAGAGCCTCAGCATCCCCAAGGTCCTGGTGAGTTTAAGACTTGGCCCCAAGGTGGGTGGTGCCTCATCATCCCCTGGGAAAGCATTTCCATTGCCAAAGGTCCTATGTTAGCCCCTGGCCAGAGGTCCACCAGGCCACTCTCAGGCTGTGAGCTTGGCAGGAACTTCTCAGCAAACCTTAGTGTTTTGCTAAGCTTAGTATGAGCTTGGTATCACTGAAGTACTTACATTATTTTTTATTTATTTATATTTTTTCAAAGTGTTCTTCATTAAAGCAGGAGGCTGGGTGTGGTGGCTCACGCCTATAATCCTAACACTCTGGGAGGGTGAGGTGGGTGGATTGCTTGAGCTCAGAAGTTCAAGACCAACCTGAGCAAGAGAAAGACCCTGTCTCTAAAAAATAGCCAGGTGTTGTGGCGGGCACCTATAGTCCTAGCTACCAGGGAGGCTCAGGCAAGAGAATTGCTTTGAGCCCAAGAGTTTGAGGTTGCTGTGAGCTATGACATCACAGCGCTCTACTCCTCTCCTGCCTCTGCCTGTGTAGCTAACACAAGCACGTGCCACCACACTCAAGATTTCTAATTTTTTATGCAGACAAGTATATTATGGCTACATCACCCAGGTTAGTGTCTTTAATTCCTGGCCTCTACTGAGGGTGATAAAGTAAGACTTTGTCTCAAAAACAACAACAAAGAAACATTGGGTGTGGAATTTGTTTCTCCAATAGATTCTGTGAGGGCAAAGGATGGGAAGGAGCCCCAACAAGGAACCTGTCTGAAAACTGTGGATGCTGTCACCCCTGTCCCCAGAGTTTCAGAGAGAGAAGTGTCCACTCAGAGTGAGAATGGAGGACATTCTCAGAGTCTGAGACGTTCCAAAAGAAGAAAGATGAATAGCACCTCTACTTCTCGAGAAGGGCCTCAAGGGGAAGTCCCCCATCTGGATTGCAGGAAACCCCCAGGACAGGATGGGTGGGATTCAGCTCCCTCACCAGGTCCTGGGGAACCTATTGCTCATGCTCCTGGTCGAGAAAGCTTTGAATGTGGGGACTGTAATAAAAGGTTTCCTTATGAGTCTCAGCTCCTCATCCACCAGAGGACACATTCGGGAGAGAGGCCTTTCACATGCTCCTGTGGGAAGGGCTTCCTGCAGCCCTCAGACCTCCGAGTTCACCAGCGAATTCACACAGGTGAGAAGCCCTACAAGTGTGACATCTGCGACAAGAGGTTCACTCACCAGTCCACCTTGTATGGTCATGAGAGGATCCACACAAAAGAGAGACCATACTCCTGCAAATTCTGCAAGAGAAGCTTCAGCCACAAGGGGAACCTCAACGTTCACCAGCGCATTCACTTGGGATTGAGACCCTTTGAATGTCCAAACTGCAAAGCCACCTTCCGTCAGCTGGGCACTTTCAAACGCCACCTGACTATACACTCAAAGACAACTTCCCGCTGATTCCATAATCATATCAGTCTTCGGCCTCAAGAACAAGGTGACTGAGGAGTCATGAGCCATGTTACAAAATGACATGAGACACATAGAGTACTACTTACAGATATTTGGCACATAACAGTTCTGTAGATATTCATCACCAGGATCTCTGAATAAATAGTTATCTTTCCTTTCCATGGATGCTTGCTTCTTGTTTCATTGTGCCTACTGTTTTTATATTATTTCTTCTTTATCGGATATTCAGGTTTCATTTGGTATCCTGTATTTTTTGAAGTCAAATCTATTTTTTGAGGTTTTAGCTGCACGGCAAAATTGAGCAGAAAGTGCAGAGTCCTATGCATCTTTCTGAACAGAGGCCTAGCTTCCTCCACTAGCCACATCCCCATGAGAGGGTGTACTTGTTATGGCCAATGAACCCATATGGACACACATCCTCACCTACATTGCATAGTATGTATTAGGATTCACTCTTAGTATTCTTCATCCTGTGGGTTTGGACAAATGTAATGATAGTATCATGCAGAATATTTTTGCTGCCCTAAAAATCCTACGCGCTCAGCGAATTGATCCCTCCTTTCCCACATCCTGTATTTTGGGGGGCCAAAGTTGACAGCCCATAAATTTCTGCTTTGACTGTTGGACTACAGAGGCTTTGGACATTTGGCTGATTTGCTCATCTGAAGGATGTCACAGCTGCAGACCCAGGAGGCCTTAGTAGCCAGCTGAGGGCCACAACTTCTACACCCAAGAGGGAGAGAAGCAGTTTACAGCAACAAGAGCCAACTTTGTTTTGCAGGGACAAGACCATCTCAAGGGGGTGCCTGTTGCGAAGAACACTGAGCAATGGCACCCCCGAGAAAGGCTGAGAGACAGCCTTTGCCTCTCCAAGGCAGCACACAGTGTGGACAGAGCTGGCCACACTTTCAGCTCTGCTGCACAGCCCTTGTAGCTCTTTCCTGGCTGCCCAATCAGCTTCTAGAAATCGAGACAGTATCCTCACAGCAAGGTGGGAAGAACCCGGAGAAGGGTTTTGACAGCATCAGCCTTCAGTGGACCTGAGTTTGTTCCTTCGCAGGCAATGGTCAAGCTATACACATCACACACCCCTCTTACAAGTACTCACACACCTCACACTAGCACTCACGCCCTGCACCCCTCATACACACCCCTGACCGCTCAAACATCACTCATCCCAAATCCTAGCACAGTCTAAGATACCCCCCCCATACAGAAACCCACCTGCTTCACAAGGCACCCACACCTCTCACACGAGCACCCTCAGCATGCACCTCCAAGCTCCTTGCACAGCCCTACTTCCCGCACACCCTGCACAGCCGGCAGCTTCCGTTCATCTCCATCTTTGCTGCATACAAGCTGGGCCTGGCGCTCGCGGACCGCACGTCCGCTGGTACTACAACTCCCGTCGTGCCCCGGCGGCGTAAGGGGCCTAGGCGCGGAGCCTTCTGGGAAGTGTCCAGGTGAGCGACTTGCGGCTGCCGCGCGGTGCTTGCCGGGAGTCGTGGTCCTGGTCGGCGTGCGCGGGCGGACAGGTCGCTACAGGCGCCTCCAGAAGGGTCCGCCCGCCACGCTGCTGAGGTTGGTTTGCAGGGTCGCAGTCCTGGTCGCGGCCAGAAGCCGCAAACGCCTGGGCGGCTCGAGCAAGCTGTGCGGGACCGACGGATGGACTGTGAGCGCTGGACAGACACGCAGAGTACGTGAGGGTCGGCAAACCCGGGTGAACGGATCGTCGGGGCGTGTGTGGGACGGAGCGGCGGGGGAGGGGTGTATGTGTGTGCGGGGGACGGAGCGGCGGGGTGGGGGGAGCGGCGTGGACTGACCGGCTGGGGGTATGGTCGGACCGACCAGTTGTGTCTCATAGGTTGTGCTTCTGTGTGTGGTGTGTGTATCTGACAGGTTTGGATCATCCGATGTGTGTCTGGCTAACCCATGGAGACTGATAGAGAAGGTTGTCATTTGAGATTTCGTACGTGGGTTGTGTCAGAAGTGAGTGAAGAAGTGAGTGTGTGATTATGTGTGATTACAGGTGTGACTAGTGTCTTCTGTATCTGGTTGAATGTGGCCTGACTAAGAGATGATGAATGACTGTGATAGAATGATAGCATGTGATGAAGTACTATGAGGCCTGTGTTTATGTGACTGATTGTAGGAGACATTGAGATATTTTGTGTGCCTTGGTATATTTTGAAGTATGACTGACTGTGTGGGAGTTGTGTACATGTTAAATATGATTGACTGAGATAGTCAGAGGGACTGAAATTTGAATGATCCACAGAAACTTTACCGAGCATTTGACAGAAATTTTGTGCTTTGCCATGTCTGCAGCTGAAATTGGGTGACCTCTCACACAGCTGGGTTTATAAATATGTCCCCCAGTGTGAGCTTAAGTGTGATAGGGAGCAGCCCAATTCATAATTGCTAAGTCATGGAAGAAGCCCAAGTGCCCATCAACCCACGAATGGATTAATAAATTGTAGTATATGTACACCATGGAATATTATGCAGCCTTAAAGAAAGATGGAGACTTTACCTCTTTCATGTGTACATGGATGGAGCTGGAATGTATTCTTCTTAGCAAAGTCTCAAGAATGGAAGAAAAAGTATCCAGTGTACTCATCCCTACTATGAAAGTAATTTATAGCTTTCATATGAAAGCTATATCCTAATTACAGCACAAGAATATGGAGAAAGGGGAAGGGGAGGGGAGGGGACGGGGGAGGATGGGTGGTGGGAGGATAAATAAAACAAATAAAGAAAGAAAATTGATTAATTAAGTGTGATGGGGGCCATGGAATCATACATTTACTGGATGCTTGTCACGAACTGCCTTAGGTAACCTCATAGACACTTTCTGAGGCCTGTACCATTATCAGGCCTGGTATAAGCTAGAAGTGATAAAGGAAAGAGGCTCGGCGCCTGTGGCTCAACAGGCTATGGCGCCAGCCACGTACACCTGAGCTGGCGGGTTCGAATCCAGCCCGGGCCCGCCAAACAGCAATGACGGCTGCAACCAAAAAATGTCCGGGCGTTGTGGCGGGCGCCTGTAGTCCCAGCTACTTGGGAGGTGGAGGCAGGAGACTTGCTTGAGCCCAGGAATTGGAGGTTGCTGTGAGCTGTGATGCCACAACACTCTACCCAGGGCGACAGCTTGAGACTCTGTCTCAAAAAAAAAAAAGGAAAGAACTGTTCTTCTCAGTTGGTTAAGCAGCTATGGATAGGAGATTTCTACCTGATATGAGGTCAGCATGTTGGAGGTGGGCTGAGGAGGCTGAGGAACGTTCACATACATGTGTTTCAGAGACTGTCATCAGGGATTTTCCCAGAACAGGAGTTCCAGGAGTGCAAAAGAGAGTTTGGAAACTGTTGCTGTATTTGTTACTCCTGCCACCCTTGCTCCTCCTCCCTTTCCCCTGAACAATTCCCTACATTTTTTTTTTTTTTTTTTTGAGACAGAGCCTCAAGCTGTCACCCTGGGTAGAGTGCTGTGGCATCACAGCTCACAGCAACTTCCAATTCCTGGGCTCAAGCGAGTCTCCTGCCTCTGCCTCCCAAGTAGCTGGGACTACAGGCGCCCGCCACAACGCCCAGCCATTTTTTGGTTGTAGCCGTCATTGTAGTTTGGCAGGCCCAGGCTGGATTTGAACCCGCCAGCCCAGGCGTATGTGGCTGGTGCCTTAGCTGTTTGAGCCACAGGCACCCAGCCAATTCCCTACATTTTGTAGATGACCATACTCAGCCTTTCCTAGTCCCTTCATTTGCTCTGTGCCTGTTAACTAAGCTACAGGCAAACCCTGGGTACTATGGCTTAGCACACTCAGGCTCTCTGGGGAAATAAGTTTAAAGTACTAAGCCAGGGGTAGATAGAACTAGGACACTGTGGGAAAAGGACTTAGTCTACTACCAGGTATCTAGAATAGCTCCGAAGAAGGGAGCAGCTGAGATGAGGGGTGAATCAGTACTTTGTTTCTATTTATGGTGAATAATAGTGTATTCTATTGTATGCATATATTTTATCCATTCGTCAGTTGATGGACATTTGGATTGCTTTTGCTTTTTGGTTGTTATAACTAATGCTATTATGAACATTTGTGTAAAATCTTTTTTTTTTTTTTTTTTCTTTTGAGACAGAGCCTCAAGCTGTCACCCTGGATAGAGTGCTGTGGCATCACAGCTCACAGAAACCTCCAATTCCCAGGCTCAAGCGAGTCTTCTGCCTCCGCCTCCCAAGTAGCTGGGGCCACAGGCGCCTGCCACAATGCCCAGCCATTTTTTTTTTTTTTTTTGGTTGCAGCCGTCACTGTTGTTTGGCAGGCCAGGCTGGATTCAAACCCGCCAGCTCAGGTGTACGTGGCTGACGCCTTAGCCCGTTGAGCCACAGGCGCCGAGCCTTGTGTAAAATCTTTTATGAGGACATACTCTCATTTCCCTTGGGTATATGCCTAGGAGTAAAATTCTTAGGTTATGTGATAAGTTTATGGTTAACCTTTTACGAAACTACTAGACTATTTCCCACAATGGCTATCCCATTTGACATTCCCACCAGCAATTTATGAGGGTTCCACTTTCTCCATATCACTGCTAGCATTTGTTACCTAATTATAGTCATCCCAACAGGTATGAAGTGATATCTTATTATGGTTTTGATTTGCAATTGCCTGGTAGTTAATGATGTCAAGCATTCTTTATGTATTTATTTTCCATTTGCATATTTTCTCTGGAGAAATTGCAAGTCAATTCCTTTGCTCAATTTAAAATTAGATAATTCATCTTTTTTATAGAGTTGTTAAAGATACAGGTCCTTATCAGGCATATTATTTGCAAATATCTTTTCCCACTCTTTTTCTTTTCTTTTTTTTTTTTTGTAGAGACAGAGTCTCACTTTATTGCCCTCGGTAGAGTGCCGTGGTGTCACACAGCTCACAGCAACCTCCAACTCCTGGGTCTAGGTGATTCTCTTGCCTCAGCCTCCCCAGTAGCTGGGACTATAGGTGCCATTCTTTTTCTTTGCATTTTCTTTGATGGGGTCCTTGAATCACAAATGTTTTTTATTTTGATGAAGTCTTGTTTATTTTATCTCTTGTCACTTAGGCTTTTACGTCATATTTAAAAAGCCTTTGCAGGCTCAGTGCCTGTGGCTCAACGGGATAAGGCATCAGCCACGTACACCTGAGCTGGTGGGTTGGAATCCAGCCTGGGCTGGCCAAACAACAATAACGGCTGCAACCAAAAAATGGCCAGGTGTTGTGGTGGGCACCTGTAGTACCAGCTACTTGGTAGGTGGAGGCAGGAGACTCACTTGAGCCCAGGAATTAGAGGTTTCTGTGAGCTGTGATGTCACAGCACTCTATCCAGGGTGACAGCTTGAGGCTCTGTCTCAAAAAAAAAAAAAGAAAGAAATAAAAAGCCTTTGCATTATTTTTAAGCGTGTGGAACATTAACCAAAATTAGCTACATATTGTTTCGCAAACCAAGTTGCAAAAAAATTTCAAAGAATTGAAATCCATCGTAACGTGTTTTCTGCTCACAACAGACTTAATCTGAAAATCAATAATAAAAAGTTAACTCAAAAACCTTCAGTTGTTCGATAATGAAGCAGCAGAGTTCTAAGTAACCAATGAGTCAGGAAGAAACCACAACAGAAATTAGAAAATATTTTGAACTAAGTAATAATGAAGATAAAACATATCAAACCTGTGGTATGTAACTAAAGGTATGTTTAGAGAGAAATTTATAGCCTTAAATATACACATTAAAAAAGAGGAAAGGGGCCATGTGTAGTGACTCATGCCTGTAATCTTAGCACTTTGGGCTGAGGCGAGTGGATTGCTTAAGTCCGGGAATTTGAACTTGCAGTGAGCTATGGTTACATCACTGCACTCTAGCATGGGTGGCAGAATGAGACCCTGTCTAAAAAAAGGGGGAGTGGGGAGGTGGGACACCATGATTTGTGCTTGTAATCCTAGCACTTTGAGAGACTGAGGTGTGTGGATCATTTGAGCTTAGGAGTTCAAGACTAGCCTAAGCAAGAACAAAACCCCATCTCTACTAAAAATAGAACAGAAATTAGCTAGGCATCATGGTAGGTGCCCGTAGTCCCAGCTACTTGGGAGGCTGAGGTAGAAGGATCACTTGAACCCAGTAGTTTGAGGCTGCTATGAGCTAGGCTGTCGCCATGTCGCCTGGGGCTAAAGTGAGACCCTGTCTTAAAATATGAAGAAATAAAAAATAAAAGGAAAATAGGAAAGTCAATTATGTAAGTATCAATCTCAGACAATACAAAATAATAAGCAAATAAAGTGAGGGGATGACCATGTGGCTACCTGGGGAATGTGCGTGAGATAGGGAGCGAGACCTGGCTCTGTGAGGAAGAGCATACTTAAACAGGCTGGCCATGGCTTTGCCTGGGTTTGCAGCTCAGCTACCCAATAATTATTCATTAGCTGGGAGACTTTGGGAAAATCTTTTACCTGTCTGTGTTTCTGTAAAATGGGAAGAAAGTTCCCACTACCTGAGTTTGTTGTAAGTTTTTTTTTTTTTTTTTTTTTTAGATAGAGTCTCACTTTGTCCCCCTTGGTAGAGTGCGGTGGCATCATAGCTCACAACAACCTCAAACTCCTGGGCTCAAGCGATTCTCTTCCCTCACCTCCTGAGTAGCTAGGACTACAGGCACCTGCCACAATGCCTGGCTATTTTTAGAGACAGGGATTTATTCTTGCACAGGCTGGTCTGAAACCCATGAGCTCAGGCAATCCACCTGCCTCAGCCTCCCAGAGTACTAGGATTACAGGTGTGAGCCACTGTGCCCAGCCCTGTTGTAAGTTTTAAAGGAAGTATTATGTGCAAACATTTAGATCAGGGCGCTGGCCCCATATACTGAAGGTGGCGGGTTCAAACCCGGCCTTGGCCAAACTGCAAAACAGAAAAATAGCCGGGTATTGTGGCGGTCGCCTGTAGTCCCAGCTACTCGGGAGGCTGAGGCAAAAGAATCGCCTAAGCCCAGGAGTTGGAGGTTGCTGTGAGCTGTGTGACACCACAGCACTCTACAGAGGGCGATAAAGTGAGACTCTGTCTCTACCAAAAAAAAAAAAAAAATTTAGATCAGTGCTCAGCAATGAGTGGGTGCTGTCCTGATTATTACCATTGTCTGTGTCTCTGTGAGAGTGACTCATGTCTCACAGGCCTCAAGCCTGTACTTGCCCTTCTCTGCAGGCATGAAGCAGGGACCTGGGTTCCACATGATGATGAAGCTCTGACATTGCTACAGATCTAGTTCCCAGGCTCCAGCCCTTCTGTGTCTCACTGAGTGCTGCTGTCAATGGCCATCTCCAAGTGCTCCCTGAGCTCAGGGCTCTGGGAAAAGGACAGATACCTTCAAGTGAAGGTGGAAGAGGAGGATGAGGCTAGGCTCTACCAGGACCAGGAATCTAGCCATGTCCACACTGCTCACTCTGAGGCTGCACGCCTGCGTTTCCGGCACTTCTGCTATGAGGAGGCATCCAGCCCACATGAGGCCTTGACCCAGCTTCGAGAGCTGTGTCGCCAGTGGTTACAGCCCGAGGTGCACTCGAAGGAGCAGATCCTGGAGCTTCTGGTGCTAGAGCAGTTCCTGGGTACGCTGCCCCCCAGGATGCAGGCCTGGGTGCAGTTGCAGGGCCCCAGGAGTGGAGAGGAGGCTGCTGTGCTGGTGGAGGATCTGACTCAGGTGCTGGACAAGAGAGGTAAAGGAGCGCAATGGGCAGGTGTTCACTGGGACACAGGAGCACAGGGCTTTGGTTTGGAATTGGTCACATGCTCATTCTCACAGGGTACCTTGCCCAAACTCTCACACGCTGTGCTAGACAGGGTCTGTTTTGGTCGACCTAAAACCCAGTTCAAACTGGCTGAAGAAAAGGAGGGTAACAAGGCTTCTGATGTGGCTGTATCTAGAAGATCTGTTGGTGGCATCAGGACTCTTTCTCTCTCATTGTCTTTCTCAGTTGCTGTTTCCCATGTTAGCTTTATTTTTGTTTTAGGTTCTCTCCCCAATGGGGACAAAGACTGTCCAGCACCCCAGGCTTATATCTTATCAATGTAGAAGGCCCAGGGGAATAACAGTAAGAGGTCTCTGGTCTGAGCCCCTCTGAATCAGTTGGCCTCTCCTGTTTGTCTTTGGCCAACCAAATCCCAGGGACTGACACTGTGCAAGGGGCAGTTTCCTAGAGGAAAACCTAGTTGTTGGTACAGACATTGGGGCTGTATGCCTGGGATTGGGAGAGACAGACACCAGGTCTTCCTGTGTGCTCTTTCTGTGCCCACCCTGTGCAGGATTTAGGAAAGTGGACCTGCCCCAGGCTGGGGTGGACACAGTCACTCAGGTAGACCTACACAAACATCCCAGGCCAGGGGTCTGGTGGGGGGACCCACCCATGGGACAGTCCACAGCTGAGAGTGAGGCTCTTCTTAGAAGAGCTTGGCCTGGCCTGTTGGTAACACATGGTGGGAGGAGGCATGCCAGGCACCAGTGAGGAGGTGTGCAGTGAGCATGGGGGAGCATGGAGCTTGGACTCAGCTGAACCATCAAGACTTAGTAGATCTGGGCAGCGCCTGTGGCTCAGTGAGTAGGGCACCAGCCCCATATACTCAGGTGGCGGGTTCAAACCTGGGCCCCGGCCAAACTGCAACAAAACCCAAAAAAAGCCAGATATTCTGGCAGGCATCTGTAGTCCCAGCTACTCGGGAGGCGGAGGCAAGAGAATCACTAAGCCCAAGAGCTGGAGGTTGCTGTGAGCTGTGACGCCACAGCACTCTACCAAGGGTGACAAAGTGAGGCTCTGTCTCTACAAAAAAAAAAAAAAAAGACTTAGTAGATCTTTGCCTCCTCCTGGCCATGTGACTCTCTTGTGCCTCAGTTTACTTGTGGGTAGAATGGGGATCATAATCAAAATGCCCACTTTGGTGGTGGTAAGAGATTTAAACAAGGCAGTACCCATGTAGCACTTGCAGTGGTGCCTGGCACAGATTGGACACATGGAAACTACAGCTGTTGGGGTCTTTCATTCAGAGCCACAGTCCAGGCAGAGTTGGGGGTGGGGGCACAGGCTAGGTGCTATGATGCTTCTGGAATAGAGAAAGAAAGGGGGAACTGGATTCCTGGCTTGGCCATAGTTTAACTGTGGGCTTGCGTAAGTCACTCATCCTCCCTGGCTGACAATGTGGTCATGTACCCATCACTCAACATCTCTCTCTGAGAATGGGTTGAAGCTAAAATTAAGCAATGGAACTTACCCACTGCACTCAGAGCCTAGCACATAGCAGGAGGGAGGCAGGTTTTTGTGTTGCTGAGCCCACTGTGGACTTGAGGAGTAGTTTTTTCCCTTGTCTCTCTGCCCCCTCCCTGGAAACCATCCAGTAGCTGTTACCAGATTATTTTTGCACCCATCGATGCAGACAGACCTCTATCTGATCTCCTGGCACCCCTTAACCATGTTCTATGCTCGCAGCACTTTTAAAGGCTGGGGCCAGGCCTCCTAGGGGTTCAGGAAGCCAGGTGGGTGCATCACCCCTCACCCTCAATAGCAGCTTTCTAAGTAGAGAGTTCTACTTGCGGAAAATGTAGCAATCAGGGGCATCCAGATTGATTCCCTCTTTCAACCAGTATTCACAGAGCACCTGTGGATCCATCCAGGCTTAGAGGCAAGGCTCTGAATATAAGGAACAGAGCCTTGACCTCAGATCAGGTCCCACCCAGGGGGCACCTGACAAAAATAAACTCTCCTTTGCACTGCCTTTCAGATCAGTTTCACATCAGGGTTTTATTTCTGACACTTGAGCCAGAATCAGGAGCCTTGAAGAATGCAGGGGGGGCAGGGGACATGAGAACCCATGATACGGTTTTGTTTTGTTTTATTTTATTTTATTTTATTTTATTTTATTTTATTTTATTTATGATGTAATTGCTTGGCACATGGTGGAGTTTTATATGGTGTGGGAGAACAGCCCTGCACCCTTTTGTCTTCCAGGGCACCAAACACAAACTCCCCTTTGGAAATAGGAACAGACATTAGAATGGATCCCATCTCTCCTTTAAAGCACAGCCAGGGCCCTCCATAGGGTGAAGGAGAAGTGATTCTGTGGTTTGGTTATTTCAGGATGGGAGCCAGGAGGTGAGCCTTCAGAGTCAAACTGCGAGGAGAGCAATTCAGAAGAGTCAGAACCATCAGGCATGGCCAGTGAAATCCTCCTGGGGGAACATGAGGGCAGCTCAGAGAGGCAGGCAGGATGCTCAGGGGAGACCTGCATAACATCTATTGCCCAAGAGATGGATATTAGGAAAGCTTCAGGGCATTACAAGCATGGCCCCACAGACCAGCTTGGTTGTGAATCTGGTGCCTTGGGGAACAGTTCCAATGCCTGGCCAAGCTTCAGCTCCCAAGAGAAGACTCCTCCAGGAGAAAAGTTTGATCTGCTGGGTGGTTATGGGACAGAGCCTCCACCCACAGACTTGGGCAGGAAGTCCTCCAAGTGTGGCGAATGTAGGAAAATGTTTCAGAGTGCCTCAGCTCTTGAGGCACACCAGAAGAGTCACTCTCGGAAGACACCTTATGCCTGCAGTGAGTGTGGGAAGACCTTCAGCCGGAGCACCCACCTTGCCCAGCACTCTGTGGTGCACACAGGGGCAAAGCCCTATGAGTGTCAGGAGTGTGGTAAGGCCTTCAGCCAGGTCACCCATCTGACGCAGCACCAGAGGATTCATACTGGAGAGAAACCCTACAAATGTGGGGAATGTGGCAAAACCTTCAGCCGCAGCACCCACCTTACCCAGCACCAGCGGGTGCACACAGGGGAGCGACCCTATGAGTGTTATGAGTGTGGGAAGGCCTTCAGCCAGAGCACCCACTTGACTCAGCACCAGCGCATCCACACTGTGGAGAAACCCTACAAGTGCGATGCATGTGAGAGATCCTTCAGTGACTGCTCAGCTCTGATCCGACACCTAAGAATCCATTCCGGAGAGAAGCCGTATCAGTGTAAGGTTTGCCCAAAGGCCTTTGCACAGAGCTCGTCCCTCATTGAACACCAGAGGATCCACACAGGAGAGAAGCCCTTTAAGTGCAGCAACTGTGGGAAGGCCTTCAGTCGCAGCTCAGCCCTCATGGTTCACCTGAGGATCCACATCATGGTACTACAGTGACTGGAAATGCTTGGGCATTTGCCCCTGGGGGCATAGCATAGTCTCCTCTCAGAGGCTTACTGTGTAAGAGAAACCCTGAGTTCTGAAAGAGCCAAGAACAGGGTGAGTGATTGATGAGTCGCTACAATGGTCAGTGCTTGAGGGCAGACTGGGGAACAACTCTGTATTGAGCACCCAGATGAGGCCCAGACAAAGGGCCAGCTAGAGAAGCTTCCGGAAGGATCCTGCTGTCCTCTGTTTTCCATAGAGGCCTATCCAAGACAGAGGACAGGCCTCTGTGGACAGGCCTCTATGAAGATGAGTTAAGGATTTGGATTGGTTCTCCGCTAGGCCAAGTGAAGGCAGGTATCTTTCAGAACTCAGTGGTCCCCAGATGCTCTAGGCAGGCAGACTCCAGCTCCTTGTTCTCACATGGCTGCTCTTCCTGCTCATTCCTATGCTACTTAGCCCAAAAAGAACATCTGCCTGCTCTGTGTCTTGGTACCTGTTTCTAACCCACCCTGTCTTCTTCCTGATTCCAAGGCTGCCTCTTCCATGAATCCCTTTCCTAGCCCTCTGTCTCTCTCATGTTTTCCCTGTCTTACAGTCAGTGGTGCTGCTGGACACTTGCCCAACATCTGTTTCTCCTTCCCCCTCTCCTATCACATCCTACCAGGCACCAGCCCTTTTGGCTTAACCTAAATCTCATCTCTAATTCATCATCTCCTTTCCCTCTATTGTCGCCTTATGTGAACCCTTACTGCCTGGAATATGGCAGGGGTTTCCTTCCTGACCCCCTCCTACCTTCGTTTTCCTGGAGGCTCTTTCTATTACCCAGATCTGATGGTGGAAAGCTCGCCAATGCATCACCTGGGTCACCTTCTATAACAAAGCTTCCTGAATGTCTATAAGTATGCCAAGATTTAGGTTGCTTTGCGCCCCAAGCAGCCTCTTCAATTATCCTCACAGTATGTGCCTACGAATATTGCCCTTTTTCTGTGTGTGCAGTAATGTGAAAATGGTTTTAAGGTACTGCCCACAGGATAAACCAAACTTCTTTACCTGTTGTCATGATTGTCCATGGCCTGGCCTCATCTAGCCTCACTATCCCACCTTCCATACAAAAGCCTCGCAGAGCCACTGTGGTTTCTGAAGAAGCCATACTTTTTTTTTTTTTTTTTTGACAGTTTTTGGCCAGGGCCAGGTTTGAACCCGCCACCTCCAGCATATGGGGCCGGCACCCTACTCCTTTGAGCCACAGGCGCTGCCTAAGAAGCCATACTTTTTTTCATCTACATGCCTTTGTATCCGTGCGTGGAACCTTCCTTTTCTCTTTCCAATAAGATGTTCTTTTTTTTTTTTATTTTTTTTTTTATTTTTTGAGACAGAGCCTCAAGCTGTCACCCTGGATAGAGTGCCATGGCATCACAGCTCATAGCAACCTCCAATTCCTGGGCTCAAGCGAGTCTCCTGCCTCCACCTCCCAAGTAGCTGGGACCACGGGCACCCGCCACAA
>CAUYRH010052473.1:0-19916 GCA_963574655.1 Perodicticus potto | reverse complement strand
GTGGCATCACAGCTCACAGCAACCTCCAATTCCTGGGCTTGAGCGAGTCTCCTGCCTCTGCCTCCCAAGTAGCTGGGACTACAGGCGCCCACCACAACACCTGGCCATTTTTTGGTTGCAGCCGTCATTGTTGTTTGGCGGGCCCGGGCTGGATTTGAACCTGCCAGCTCAGGTGTACGTGGCTGGTGCCCTAGCCCGTTGAGCCACAGGCGCCAAGCCAAAGATGTTAAATTTAGCTCTGCAGAAAGAAGAACGTTGGTGCCAGATAGGAAAGGATCTATGAAAGAATGAAGAATGAAGAATTGGAAATGGCAAATATGTAATATAAAGATAAAATTTATTCCTAATTTTTTTAATTTTTTAAATAACAATAAACCTTTTTCAGTTTCTTCCCAGAGGTATGGTTGACAAAAAGTGTATTTATTCAAGGTATATGATTTGATGTATGTGTGTGTGTATGGTGTGAACACCTAACAGTTTTCTTAGCAAATTTCACGTATGCAATGTGATGTTAACTGTGGTCATGTGGTTTTACATTAATCAGTGGTTCTGAACCTTCCTAATGCTGCAACCCTTTAATAAAGTTCCTCATGTTGTTGTGACACCCAATGAACCCCTACCATTACTGTAGCAAAGAAAATAATTTTATGGTCACGGCCAGAGGAAGGTTGAGAACCACTGCATTAGATCTTCACAAATTCTTCATTTTGCATAACTAAAACTTTGTACCCTTTGATCACTAACTCTCCATCTGCCCTTTCTCCTGGTCTGTGGTAATCACCATTTTAATCTCTGAATCTATGGATGTGATTATTTTCAATTCCACATGTGAGATCTCACAATAGCTTACTTTTCTCAGCACAGTGTCTTCCACATCGGAAGACTTATCACAGTGTGTTCCATAAGGATTAGTTGTTGCAAGTGGTAGGATTTCTTTCTTATTTTAAGGCTTAATAATACTACTCTACTGTATTTTTGGTGGATGTGTGTATGTGTGTGTACATGAGAAAAACAGAGATGGGATATAATATATACGTGTCACGTTATCTTTATTTATAGTGTGTTGGGCATTTAGGTTTTTTCCTACATCCTAGCTATTACAAAGAATGTTAAAATGAAGACGGGAGTGTAGCTATCTATTCAATATCCTGTTATCACTTCCTCTGGAAATATACCCCAACGTGGGATTACTGGGTCACAAGGTCTATTTTGAAATTTCTGGAGAGGCTTTATCTTGTTTTGCACATCAGTGGCATCATTTTGCATTCCCACAGCACTGTACAAGGGTTCCCTCTTCTCCATAGTCTCATCAATATTTATGGAATTTCTTTATGATAGCAGACATTCTAACAAGTTTTCAGTGTTAATTTCTTGGGTGTTGGTATGCATTTCTCTGGGGATAAGTGATGTTGAACACATTTTCAGATGACTGTTGCCATTTTTATGTGTTCTTTAGAAATGGTTCCTTCAGACTTTTGTCCATTTTTAATGAGGTTGTTATTCTTTCTTTATTCACATTTATTGCAATTTAATTATATAAGTTTTTGAAAACACATTTGGGTATTAATGCCTTATCAGATATGTGGTTTGCTGATATTTTTCTTATTCTATAGATTGCCTTTTCATTGTCCGGATTTTTGTTGCTGCTTTTGTTGTTGTTGTTTTTGTTCAGAAACTTTTTACTTTGATTCAAGCAAATGTGTCTGTTTTTCCCTTTGTTTCCTGAGCTTTCATTGTCACAGAATCAGTAACGAGAGCAAAGACATGAACCCCAGTATCAACAATTTGACATAATTGGTATTTATAAAACGTTCCACTTAACAATAGCACACTGTTTTTTTATTATAAGCATATACAATATACAAAAGTAATGATCACATTTTTGGCCATAAAATCTGTTAAATACATTTAAAATAATTGATATTATTATTGGTATATTTTCTGACCACAGTGAATTTAAAGTATTTACTCATAAAGGAAAGAAAATTCCATAACTGGTGATGAAACCACACATTTTTTTTTTTGCAGTTTTTCTTTTTTTTTTGGTTGGGGCTGGGTTTGAACTCACCACCTCTGGTATATGGGGCCAGCACCCTACTCCTTTGAGCCACAGGTACTGCCCAGAAACCACACATTTTTAAGTGATTCATTTACTGAAAAGAAATTACAAGGGATATAAAAAATAATATGAGCTCTAATAAGTGAAAACACAGCAAAACAAAATTGATCAAACAGCTGAAGAAGTTTTCTGAGAGATATTTATGACTTTCTAAATATTACAGCACTAAACATTTCTATTACAAGAAAATAAGGTCCAAAACTGATGATTTAAGTTTTGACCTTATGAAGCTGACTAAATCAAAAAATAGAAGGAAATTGGTATGGACTACATTGTGTGTCCCCAAATTTCATGCACTAAAGTACAAGCACCTAGAATGACTGTATTTGAAGACAGTACCTTTAGGGGGTAACTGGGTTAAATGAGATCTTATGGATGGGGTCCTAATTTCATAAGATTAGTGCCCTATCAAAAGAGGAAGATAGAGAAGTTGATATTTTTCCTCCTGGATACAGAGGGAGGAGAGGCCATGGGAGGACTCAGTGAGAATGTGGCCACCTGCAAGCAGAGTCCTCACCCCATATCTATCAAGCTGAAATCCCTGACCACAGATGTATGGCTTCTAGACCTATGAGGAAATAAATTCATGTTTGAGTCACCTAGTCTATGATATTTTATTATGCCAGCCTGAGCTAAGACAGAAATAATAAAAATAAGAGAAGAAAACAGTGATACAGAAAATAGGCAAAAAAATAGAGAGAAAAAATTAATAAAATCAAAATCACATTATTTAAAATATGTGTAAATTAATATCTAGACTTATTAACAAATAAGGGGAAAGTCTGAAATTATAAATGAGCAAGTATGAAAAAAGAGCATCACTAGGATACCTAAAGCAGACCCATCACTAGAAAACATGTAGCTCTAAAAGACCCCTAATGACAAATTTATAAAATATTTATAAAAACTCCATAACAAACTTAGGAGATTTGGTAGAGAGAGTTTGCATTATACATGGAGGGGGGGCAAGACCACTGAAAAAAGCCCAGTCCAAAGCCCAGGTTGGTTAGGATTGAATCTGGAGCAATACAGTAGATAAACTCCTAAAAGTCTCACAAGCAAGAACATTCTATTTCTGGACAAGAGTCAAGTGAAATTTTGCCACTTGAGGAAGAGTTAGAGTTCCTCCAGGATTCAGTCATAAAGGGAAAACTGAAAGTTCAGAGGGAAGTAAAAATACTGAGAGAAAACCTCTGCTGCAAATCTCATCTTTAATGCAAGGATAGGACATTAAAGCAGTGATCATAGAAGCAAATAAATACATCTACCCCTCCCAAACCCCAACTATAGGCAGTGTGGCTCAGGAATAATCTTCCACATGGGGAAAGGAAAGAACAAAGGTCAGAGCATCTTATTTTGCAGCTGGGTTCTAGCTCAGCCACAGTGAAACAGAGTACCCCAGCAGACTCCCGATGTCCTTGAATCCAGCCCTCAGTTCTTGAAAGGCAGTTCTGGACCCACCTTGGGCCAGAAAAAAATATATTCCCAAAAGGGAAGGACCACTGGCAGGATTCACTAACTGCTGACCTGAGAGCCCTTAGACTTTGAAAAAACACCAGAGAAGGCCAAACGACAGTCATCACAGGCTTTGGATAAGACTGAACTGGCTTAATGTATAATCTGGTGTCAGTGTCCATGACTAAGTGCCCATGTCATTCATCCCTCAACTCCAGCAACCCAACACAGAGAGAGGGAAGAAAATGAGAGACTTTACCTCATCATCCATGGAATTCTCTTGCATCTTCCCCGAGTCCACCAAGGCATTGCTTCCAGGAGTCCTCAGGAATCATAGTCCTCCTGGGCTTGGGTACTCCAGTTCTGACATGGCTGCAGTGACCAAAGGCTTAGACCCAAAATCAGTCCCCTTTGAAAAGCAGTAGAGCCTTCTTAGTATTAAAATAAATACCCAAATCTTCAATGCTCAGATATCAATGAACATCTGCAAGCATCAAGAACACCCAAGAAAACTTGACTTCACCAAACAAGCTAAAGAAAGTGACAGTGACTAATCCTTAATTAGCGGAGATATATGACCTTTCATAGAAAGAATTTAAAATAGCTGTCCTCTAGAAGCTCAATGGACCTCAAGACAATACAGAGAAAAAATCAGAAGCCTATCAGAGAAGTTTAACAAAGAGTTTGCAATAAAGAAACCCATCAAGTAGAAATTCTGGAACTTAAGAATTAAATTGACAAATTGAGAATGCATCAGATTCTCCCAACAGCAGAGTTGACCAAGCAAGAAGGATGAATTAGTGAGCCTGAAGATAAGTTATTTGAAAACAGAGAGAAAAATAGGGGGGGGAAGAATGAAGCATGTCAATGAGATCCAGAAAGGGCAAATCTAAGAGTTATTGGCCTTATAAAGCAGGTAGAGAAAGAGATTGGGGCAGAAAATTTATTCAAAGGAATAATAAAAAAAACTTTCAAACCTAGAAAAACATATCAATATTTAGGTACAAAAAGCTCATGAAAATTTATTCAAAGGAATAATAAAAAATAAAAATAAAAAATTTATTCAAAGGAATAATTAAAAAAAAAACTTTCAAACCTAGAAAAATATGTCAATATTTAGGTACAAAAAGCTCATGAAACACTAACCAGATTTAACCCCAAAAGATAACCTAAAGGTATTTAATAATCAAGCATCCAAAGGTCACAGATAAAGAAATAATCCTAAGGGAAGCAAGAAAATAGAAGAAAAAAAGTAACATGTAGAATGAAATGGGTGAATATTTGGAATCACACTCTCTCCCTAGACTTAGCCCAGATGAAATAGATCTCCCGAAATTCCAATTTCAAGCACTAAGATTAAAGAAACAATAAAAAAATCTCCCAACAAAAAAATGACCTGGTCCAGATAGCTTCACACCAGAATTCTATCAAACCTTCAAAAAAGAGCTTATTTTTATACTGCAGAAATTATTCCAAAATTTGAGGAGGAAGGAATTTTCCCCAACATGTTCTATCTTCCCCAACATGTTCTGAAGCAAACATCACCCTGATACCAAAACCAGGAAAAGACTCAACTAAAAAAGAGAATTTCAGACAAATTTCACTAATGAGTATAGATGCAAAAATTCTCAAAAAAATCTTAGCCAATATAGCTTATCATCAAAAAAGTCATACATCATGATCAAGTAGGTTTCATCCCAGGGATGCAAGGCTGGTTTAATATATGCAAGTCCATAAACGTTATTCACTGTCTCAACAGAAGCAAAACCGAAGACTATATGATCTTCTCAATAGATGCAGAAAAAGCATTCGATAAAGTCCAGCATCCTTTTCTAATTAAAACACTGAGAAGTATAGGCATAGGTGGCAAATTTCTTAAGCTGATCGAAGCTATCTGTGACAAATCCACAGCTAATATTTTACTGAATGGAGTAAAATTGAAAGCTTTTCCTCTTAGAACTGGAACCAGACAAGGTTGTCCTCTGTCACCATTACTATTCAACACAGTGCCAGAACTTCTAGCCAATACAATTAGACAAGACAAGAGAATAAAGGGCATACAAATGGGAGCAGAGGAGATCAAACTCTCCTTTTTTGGTGATGATATGATCTTATAGAGAACCCTAAAGAATCAACCACAAGTTGATGTGGTTAATTAAGGACACAACTCACTTCACCATAACCCCAAAGAAAATGAAATACTTAGGAATATACCTAACAAAAGAGGTGGAGAAACTCTATAAAGAAAATTATTAAACCCTAAGAAAGGAAATAGCAGAGGACATTAACAAATGGAAGAACATACCACACTCATGTCTGGGAATAATTAACATTGTTAAAATGTCTATACTTCCCAGAGCAATTTACCAATTCAACATCATCCCTATTAAAATACCAACATCCTATTTTCAAGATTTGGAAAAAAATGATTCTGCATTTTGTCTGGAACTAGAAAAAAACCCCGTGTAGCTAAGGCAGTTCTTAGTAATAAAAACAAAGCTGGAGGTATCACCATACCAGATTTTAAGCTGTATTACAAGGCCATACTGGTCGAGACAGCATGGTACTAGCACAAAAATAGAGACATAGACATTTGGAATTGAATAGAAAACCAAGAAACGAAACCAACAACTTATAGCCACCTAATCGTCAATGAACCAAACAAGAGCATCCACTGGGGGAAAGACTTCCTATTCAATAAATGGTGCTGGGAGAATTGGATCTCCACATGTAAAAGACTGAAACTGGATACGCACCTTTCTCCACTCACAAAAATTGATTCAAGGTGGATAAAGGGCTTAAATTTAACACATGAAATGATAACAATCCTCAAAGAAAGAATAGGAAAAACACTGGAAGATATCAGCCTGGGAAAAGACTTTATGAGGAAGACTGTCATGGCAACAGCAACAACAGCAATAATAAATGGGATTTAATTAAACCGAAAAGCTTCTGTACAGCCAAGGAGAGAACAACCAAAGCAAATAGACAAATAGATGGGAAAGGATATTTGCATATTTGAATCGGACAAAAGCTTAATAACCAGGATCTATACAGAACTTCAATTAATCCACAAGAAAAAAAAAACAAAAATCCCATACATCATTGGGGAAGAGAGAGGGATAGAATCTTCTCTAAAGACGACAGATGAATGGCTAGCAAATACCTGAAAAAATGCTCATCATCCCTAATTATTAGAGAAATGCAAATTAAAACCACCCTGAGATATCAACTAACTCTAAAGAGAATGGCCTATGTCACAAAATCTCAAAAACTGCAGATGCTGGCACGGATGTGGAGAGAAAGGCACACTTTTACATTTCTGGTGGGACTGCAAACTAATACAACCTTTTTGGAAGGAAGTACAGAGAAACCTCAAAGAACTCAACCTAGACCTCCCATTTGATCCTGCAATCCCATTACTGGGCATCTATCCAGAAGGAAAAAAAAAAAACCCTTTTATTTATAAAGACACTTATACTAGGCTGTTTATTGCAGCCCAATTTACGATAGCTACAATGTGGAAACAGCTTAAATATCCTTCAACCCAGGAATGGATTGGTAAGCTGTGGTATATGTATACCATGGAATATTATTCAGCCACTAAAAAAATGTAGATTTTGAAGCATATCTATTATCCTGGATGGAGGTGGAACACATTATTCTTAGTGAAGCATCACAGGAACAGAGAAGTATGAATCCTATGTATTCAACTTTGATATGAGGACAATTAATGACACAGTGGGGTATGGGGGAAGGGGAGAGCAGACAGATAGAAGGAGGGAGGGGGTGAGGGAAAGGAAAAGAAAAAAAAAAAACAAAGAAAAGAAAAGAAAATACTGACTAATTCTCACATAAATTGGATTTAATTTTGACCAAAGTACATTACTTAAACATTAATTTTTAATTCAACTTGTTAATATGTTGTTTAGGATATTGCATCCTCATTTATAAGTGAAATATGTTTGTAATTACCCCTTTATAATAATATATTTTCTCCAATTTTAATATCAGGTGTATCCAGATTATGTAGAATGATTTTGAAGTATTTCTTCTTTTCCTATTGTCTATAAGATTTGGCATGATCTGTTTTTTGAAATTATCTTTTACTTTTATTTATAAATATTAATTGTCTATTTTTTGAGACTTTGGAAAAGAAAATAATAAGAAGTTAACTGACGACTCCATACTGAACCTCAAAGTCAAAGCATCTTATTTGACAATGTGAATGTTACTTTCTTTGCATTATTATTATTATTATTGCTTAATATTCGATGCAGCAATAGTCTGATTTCTTCTATCTTCGTTCGTTTTTTACGAGGTTTTTGTTTCTAGTCCTTATCTTAAACATTGTTATTGTTACTAAATTTTAAGCCTTTTTAATTTTGTGAAGGCAAAAAGGGGAAACCTAATAAACACATGTATATGTAAAAAAAAAAAAAAAGATAAAAAAAGTAACATGTAAAGGAACTCTGATATTTCTAGCTGCAGACTTCTCAATGAAAAACTTATAAGCCCAGAGAGTGTGGCAGGACATATTTCAAGTGCTGAAGGAAAAAAACCTTAACAATATTATATCCTGCAAAACTATCCTTCAAACATGAAGTAGATATGAAGACTTCCAATCAAAAAATAAATAAATAAATAAAGGAAAGCTGAGGGATTTCATCAACACCAGACCCGTGCTGCAGGAAATGCAGCTCTTCTTAGTTCTTTAGTCTGAAAGAAAAGGATATTAATAGAACAGCAAGAAATTTTCTGACTACATACAATTAACTGGTCACAGTAAGCAAACAAATGCAGACTGCACCATTGCTTTGATTGTGGCATATAAGCCACTTATACTTTGAGTAGAAATATGCCTAAGGGTCAGATCTATCAAAAATAAGTACAAAAACTTTTTGAAAGCTAGATAGTATGAAAGAGCAATAAATGGAAACAATAAAAAGTTAAAAAGTGCAGGGGAGGAAGTGGAGTTAAAGGGTAGACATCACATTACATTTTTCTTTGCTTTATTTACTTGTAAGTAGAGTTGTCGTATGTTTAAAAATAATTGGTTATAAAATGCTTTTTGCAAACTTTATGGTAACCTTAAATCAAAAAACCTACAACAGATACACAAAAATAAAAAGCAAGAAATTAGAACATACTATCAGAGAAAATCACTTTTAGCAAAGAAAGACAGGAAGGAAGAGAAAAACGAGAAGACCACAAACAATAAGGGATCACATAAAACATGGCAAAAGTCAGTCCCCATCTGTCAATCATAGCATTGAATGTGAACAGGCTAAACTCTTCAATCAAGAGACATAGCACGGCTGAATTAATAATAACAGCAACGAAAAGAGCCAACCATGTGTTATCTGGAAGAGACACATCTCACCTATGTACATACACATAGACTGAAAAAAAAGAGAGGGAAAAATATTCCATAAAATGGAAACAAAGAGCAGTAGTTATCCCTCTACCAGATGAAACAGATTTGAAGGAAAACTATAAAAATAGACAAAGAAGGTCATATAATGACAAATGAGTCAATTCATTATGAGGATATAACAACAGTCCCAAATGTGTATATGCATTTACCTTGGCGCCCCCAGATATGTCAAACAAGAGAATGCATTATCAGAGCGAAAGAGAGTGATAGACCCTCTTCACTGGAGACCCCAACACTCCACTTTCCGCACTTGGCAGATCGTCTGGACCGAAAACCAACAAAGAAATGCAAGACTTAACCTGCACTATAGACTGAGTGGACCTATAGATAGCTATTCACAGGACATTTCATGCATCAGGCACAGAATATATGTTGTTATCCTTAACTCAGATCATTCTCAAGGATGTCGGCCCATAAAACAAGTCTTCAAAAATTCCAAAAAATTGAATTCATGCCACATATTTTTCTCTGACCACAACGAAATAAAACTGGGTATCAGTAATAAGAGGAACATTGGAAAAGATACAAACACATAAAAATTGATCAAAATGCTCCTGAATTACCAGTGAGTCAATGAAGAGATGAGAGAGGGAATTTAATACCTACATCAAAAAAGTGTAAAAATTAAAAAAAAAACAAACCCAGCCTAACAATACATCTCCAAGAACTAAAAAAAGAAAAACCAAGCCCCAAATTAGATAAAGATCAGAACAGAAATAAATGAGGTTGAAACAAGAAAATACAAAACAACAAAACAAAAAGTTGGTTTCTTGAAAAAGTAAACAAAATTTACACACATTTAACCAGTCTAAGAAAAGTGAGATGACTCAGATAAATAAAATCAGAGATGAAAAACTGGATATTACAAACGATATTGCAGAAGGGAAGTCCTTCCGTGCCTTGCTCACATCTACTTTTTGGCATACGTCAGTATCTCCATGAATTTGTTAGAAGTAAAACATGCTTAATCTCCACCTTATGCTAAGTGTTGAGTGCCCCCAATCCAAAAATTCAAAATCCCAAATTCTCCAAATTTCAAAACTTTTTGAGTGAGTGCTGACACAATAACGCAAGTGGAAACTTCCACACCTGACTTCATGTGACAGGTCACAGTCAAAATGCAGTCAAAGCTCTTTTATGCTCAACATATTAAATATACCCCAGACTATGTACGTAATGTGTATATGCACCATAAATAAATGTTTTATTTAAACTGGGGTCCTGGCCAGGCTTGGTGGCTCACACTGGTAATCCTAGCACTTTGGGAGGCAGAGGTAGGTGCATTGCCTGAGTTCAGGAGCTCGATAGATGCCTAAGGAAACATAAGACCCCATCTCCAAAAACCAGCTGGGCATTGTGGCAGATGCCTGTAATCCCATCTACCTAGGAGGGTGAGGCAAGAGTTTGAGGTTGCTGTGAGCTATAATGCCACAACACTCACCCAGGGGGACAAAGTGATACTATCTCTAAATAAATAAATAAATAAATAAATAAATAAATTTGGGTCCCATCCTCAAGCTATTTATTACATTATGCAAATAGTTCAAAAATGCGGGCAGTGCCTGTCGCTCAGCGAGTAGAGCGCTGGCCCCATATACCGAGGGTGGTGGGTTCAAACCCGGCCCCGGCGAAACTGCATCAAAAAATAGCCGGGCGTTGTGGCGGGTGCCTGTAATCCCAGCTACTCGGGAGGCTGAGGCAAGAGAATCGCATAAGCCCGAGAGCTGAGGTTGCTGTGAGCTGTGACTCCACAGTACTCTACTGAGGGTGATAAAGTGAGACTCTGTCTCTACAAAAAAAAAAAAAAAAATAGTTCAAAAATGCAAAAGAAACTCTGAAATTTGAAACCCTTCTTGTCTGGAGCATTTAAGGTAAGAGAGAATCTGCATAATAGCTGCATTCAGTGGTTTTCCCTCAAATGTGTCTGCTATTTGGTTATCAAGATGTTATTTCCATAATTATACCTGTAACATTCCTTTGCTTAAACATTCTCACTGTAATCCTAGTGGTTAAAGGATTTTTCAAATCTTATTTTATCACCAATTGGAATTGCCATTCTCAAAATATTCAAATATTTTCATTCTTCTCTGAACTTTAAAACATTCTGGTTCCTCTGTCTCTGTTAAGCATTTGAATAAGAATGGATTGAAATTATATGTCTTACCACCCTGGTGTTACACATGTATCATATTTCGCTCTCTGTTCCATTAAACAATATCTAGCTATCAAGTACCTTTTTCTTATATTTTGGCTGGATGTTTGGAAATACGTTATAATCAAGGGGGTTGTTATCTAGACGGAGAGAAGGTGCTTGCTTATATAAAACAATATAAGCTACGAAGCCATATCTGAATTAGGACTCAGTCCTTATTTCTAGTGTTTGTTCAGTTTCTAATGAAACTATAGTGATCTGGTATTGTGGTGAGGAGCATCGCAGGAGAGGTGAGATGCAGCAGAACCTTAAAAACTAAGTAAACTCCAGGAGCACAGCATTTGTAATCCAATGTTATACTCAGCGAGTTTTGGTCGCTTTGTTTATAAAGAAGATAATACTCACCAGCTCTTTAATTTCTGCCACATAGCATTGCTAGAGTGTTTAACATTACATCTGGTAATTTATATACAAAGTGTTCTTAAAACATCTGCTTACACAGATGTTGTTTTTGGATATTTCTAATACGACAAGCAAAAAGGAATGACAACAATTGGGAGAAAACAAATGGTGATTAAGGCATTTAAGCTAACGTCTTTCCTTCCTCCATTTCTTTTTTCTTCTCTGCCTTTTCTCATTTTTCCTCCTTCTCTCTCTCTTCACTCTTGCTCTGATTTGTCCTTCTTTCCCTCCTCATGGCAAACCCTGCTGTGTCAGACCCTAAGTGGTTCCTACCTTTGAGAAGACCACAGAATCTGTAGTGGGAAAGCAAGCCAGGAGAACATACATGAGCCTAACAGTATGGTAAGTGGAGGATTCACTTTTCCTAGGAGAGAACATGGAAAATAGCAAATACTCTCCTTACAAAGACATCCTGTTCCTGCATCTGAGGAAGCATTCCCCACTGCCCAACAGTTGTCTATAATTCTGTGGCTCTTTGAGTCCTGTTTGGTGACTTGAGAAGAAAGAGAACTCTCTGAAAAGAGGATGACGTGAAACTAATGTGGGTTTGCTGCAGAGTTCTATAACTGTCAGCACTGCAAGACTAGACTGAGCTTAATCTATTCTACCTATCGTTCCTGTTGGGCAAAATCTCTAGGTATAACCAGCTAGTGGTAGTTGGTTACAGTGTACCCTCAGATCCAGCTATGTAAAACCTTCAATATAAAATTGAATGTGATCTGGCCACTTATTGGCAGAGTTGTTACACATTTTAATAAAGTCACAGTGGATCCTTGATCACATCTGACCCTCTCCTCCCCTAATTTACTTCCTTTCCAGCCAAGCTGTCCAGCCTCAAGATGACCTCAGACAACTCTCCTCATTTGAAATCCAGTTTTCCTACAAGCTTGAAATAAAGGTTTTGAAATGTATTTTGTGTTTATATCTCATGTACAAACTGGGAACTCTGCTTGTTAATCGAGTCTTACAGAGAATATTTTTAGAAAGAATTATTTTTAAAATGTGTTATTGCTACACAGTCATCACACTTGCATCTGTGCCATCTGATTCAAACACTGGCAATCGCTGCATCATGAATGGAGGTAGGTTTTGAGTGTGGTAACACCTCTATAATTAGCAGAAGACCAGAAACACAATAATCAGGAGAAATTTTCTCTTCACATGTCATTTTTCATGTTTAGAGATACAGATCTCCTTTTTGACATGAACTCAACATTGTGTTTCTTCATAACTTATACTAAACTGTAAATGATTTAACTGTTCTTTAAAGATTACAGAAATATACTCGCATACTGCTTTGTTTTGAAGAAGGACACTTCTTCACATTGTCTTGTTTCAGGTGTAGGAGAGAATGAACATAATAAGGACGGTGAGTGCGTATGCACACACACAGGAACATTTGCCCATGTCCATTTCTAACCTCCAAAGTCTTTATTACATATAGCTTTTTTTTCACACAAGGGGAATATCTTTTTAGTCGTAGCCTATGAGAGAAGAAAGAGATCTTCCAGGTTATGATATTGAGGCCCAGAAAGCTTAAACACCTATTCAAAGTCACATTGCTAGTGTCTGAAACCAAGCTCTCTCAATACACAGAATCCTGTCCACACCTCACTGACTTTATAAAGTGTTTCAAAAGAAAAAAATATAGTTACCAGCCCTTTAATTTCTGCAATATAATATAATTAATTATAATACTCAGGAATATAATTAATAGTAAAATATGGTAATAGTAATAATATAATTACATCATAATTAATATAATTAATAATGCATGGGAATCTCAAACATGTACATGTTCTATCTTTTCCAGCCAGGCCATTCCTATTAGAGAAGGAAGATCACCTGAGCTATCACTGAGTTCAGACCTCGGCAGGTCTCCACAGCTTAGAGAATATTTGCTGTCCTGATATATTGAAATGCCTTACACTGATTAACTTTAGGATGAAGTTTTATCTGAGGTCTCTAATGAAAAACTAAACAATGACCTTGCAAAACTGTGCAGTTATCACTAAGGCAACTCTAGCACAACACTCGAGAGTGACAGGCTTTAGCTTCCAGGAATGTTCCTGTCCGTTTGTTGTTTTTATGTGACTGCACCCAGGTTTGTCTAAAGCCAAATTTCACTCCTGCAGGCCTCAATGCCCGGTTTGTAGTCTAATTTTCAGCAATGGATTTAAGATCTTTAAATGAGTTAGCCGTCCTTTGGAGAAAGGTTACAGCCTCCACAAGTAAGTAAATAATGAGTTTGGGACTTGAAGCTTGCAGGATTTTCTCACCTAATCAAATTGTTTTCCTTTCTGTGATTTTTATACTGTGCCATCTAGAAAAGTTTTAATGTCAATCCTAAGAAAATACTTAGTTAATAAGAGTACAAACTGATCCAGGGTCAAGTTCAGTTGGGAAAGCATTTTAAATAAATGAAAAAAATTTAAAACAGCATTTAAGTCCTTACGGAAATGCTTCAATTATCTTCCCTGTTGGTATTTACCCCTGCAGTGTCTTGCTCATAGATTAATAAGGACTAAGCACATAAAGGATGTTTTTAACTTTTCTGTTCTTATTCTTCATTTACCCATTTGTTCATTTAACACATATTGCTTATTGTGCTTCATGTCCCTTGGTCATCTGAAAAACTCAGGATTAAAGAAATCTTTGCCTTTCCACCCCTCAGATGTTATTGAAAGAAACAGGTAAGCAGATACATTTCAGCATAATTTAGCAAATAACAGAACTAAACTATCCACAGAAATTAATCACAGACTCTATGCTTAAAAAGCAAACCCAAAGGATACAAAATCTAGACGTCGAAGAAGGACTTAGAAAGGAAGTCAGTATATGAACAGTCTTGAAAAATGAGTTTACTTGATTAGGTGTGGAGAGATTGTGGATAAGGAAATATGTTCCAGGCATTGCTATTAAAGGAGTGATCTTTAATTAGTTCATGAGAAAAGAGGCAAAAGAGGAAGCTGAAGACAAAGGTTAGTATCAGACGATAAAAATCCACCCATGACCATATGGAAAGTATGTGTGCGTGTGTGTGTGTGTGTGTCTGCTTCTGTATGTGTATATGTATGTGTGCACAGATGATTTGCAGAGGCGAATGCAAAATCAATATTTTTATAGGAAAGACAAAGATGGTATCACTTTGGAGAATACCTGGGAAATGGCAATACTGGGAGGGAGGCAATACTTAGAAACACCATACAGAACAAACCCACAGCTAAGGAAATATGCAACAGAGAAAAAATTGAAAGCTGTTTTTTTTATTATTATTATTAAATCATAGCTGTGTACATTAATGCAATCATGTGCTGGTTTTATATACAATCTGAAATGTTTTCATCAAACTGGTTAATATAGCCTTCATGGCATTTTCTTAATTATTGTGTTAAGACATTTATATTCTACACCTAGTAAATTTCACGGGTACTCTTGTAAGATCCGAAAGCTGTTTTTCTAAGATCCATAACAGAGCAAGTATGTCCACTCTCACAGCTTTTGTTAAAAATAGTACTGAAAGTGTTAGCCAAAGCAACTGGGAAAAATAAATAAATAGAAGGCATCCAAATTGGAAATAAAGAAAGTATTCCTGTTTGCAGAGGACATGATGTTATACATAGAAAAATCTGTGGACTCCACAAAAAAAAAGAAATACCTGAGAACTAATAAACAAATTTAATAAGGGTGTAGGATGCAAATAATACAACATGCAAAAATCAGTACCATTTATGTGTATATGTACTAATAGTGTACCATCTGAAAAAAATAAAAAAAAAAAGTAATAATAAATTTAACCATGTGTATGAAAGCTCTGTTTACTGAAAACTATAAAACATTTATGAAAGAAATTTAAGAGGATGCAAATAAATGTAAAGATATCTTTCTCCATATAAACAGAAAACAAAATCCTAAAATTCATTTAGAGCTACAAAAGACACCTCATAGGCAAAGTAATCTTGAGCTAAAAGAACAAATCAGGAGCATTACATAATTTGACATCAAAATATACTACAAAACTATACTAACCAAACCGTCATGGTACTAGTATAAAGACATAAACATAGGCCACTGGGATGGAAGAGAAAGCTCAGAAATAAATCCACAAATTTAGAGCAAAGTGGTTTTCAACAAAAGCTCCAAGAAATCACAATGGAAAAATGTCAATCTCTACAATAAAAGATGTTGGTAAAACTGGATATCCATGGGCAGGAGAATGAGACTAGATCCCTAATGCTGGTCTGTACCTCTACTCATATGCAAAAATCAACTCCAACTGAATTAAAGACTTAAGACTTGAAATAATACTTCTAGAAGAAAACACAGGAAAAATCTCTAAGACATTAATCTGAGCAATGAATTTTTTATATGACTCCAAAATTGAATAGTCTGACCCAAGAGCTGTCTTTATTCCCATCACTTCTCACGATTGCTAACTAGAAAGGTTTCAGCTTTCTGCTGACACCACTCTTATTCTTTGTGCAAATTAACTTCAGTTCATAAATAAACTTCCAATGTTGTGTATCTGAGTTTGCTGTCAAGATGCTTTTTCAAAAGCAATTTCTTTCTAACATGATCTTAATTTTCATTATATCTGCACCCTTTTCTCCTCCCTAATTACATCTGCAGTTCACCTTAAATTTCATAATTACTTGGCTTTTCAGGAATTTTGAGCCTTTAGGGGAAGGGAGTTGGTCTGATTATATTTTCCACTCTGTCACTCCTGCTGTCCTGGCTCACTGCCTAAGGGCAGTCTCTCCTGCATCCGTTAGCCAATGCCAAACTCAGTTTGTCCTTAGAATAATCTCTCCAGATCAGCCATTCTTATTTGCAAACCACATAATATCCTTTTACTATTAGTTTTCAAAGAGGATTAACTCAAGTTATCATGTCAGGAATTATGAAGAGTCGGAAGGAGATGACTGCCATGAAGCCTGTGGGGAGCAAGAGGCGCACCAGGTCTGCTCACGGTTCACATGGAGCTGGGAGCTGGTCTGCAGCTTGCTCGTGGACGTGGAGCTGGGAGCTGATCTGCAGCTTGCTCATGGACCCCTTGGAGCTGGGAGCTGGTCTGTACCTCTACTCATGCACCACCTGCAGCTGGAAGGTCTGCGTCTCTGCTCATGGACCACCTGCAGCTGGGAGCTGGTCTGTATCTCTGCTCACGGACCACCCAGAGCTGGGAACTGGTCTGCGGCTCTGCTTGTGTACCACCTGCAGCTGGGAGCTGGTCTGTATCTCTGCTCATTGACCACCCAGAGCTGGGAACTGGTCTGGGGCTCTGCTTGTGTACCACCTGCAGCTGGGAGCTGGTCTGTATCTCTGCTCATGGACCACCTGCAGCTGGGAGCTGGTCTGTATCTCTGCTCACTGACCTCCCGAGCTGGGAACTGGTCTGCGGCTCTGCTCGTGGTCGTGGACCACTTGGAGCTGGGATTTGGCTCTGCTTGTGGACTCCCCAGAGCTGAGAGCTGGTCTGTGGCTCTGCAGTGGACTTCAAGCTGGGAGCTGGCTCTGTAGCTCTGTTGATGGACCTGGAGCTGGGAACTGGCTCTCTTCAGCTCTCCTCATGGACCACTTGGAGCTGGGAGCTGGTTCCTCGTAGACAACCTGGAGCTGTGGAACTGGGAGATGGTTCTTCTACTGACAAGATCTGGGGACTCTGCTAAGCCGTGGGTCCCCTCTGCTTCTCTCTCTGTATCAAATAATGAAGGTTATATATTCCTGAAGAACTCAACTTCATTTTGTCAACTCAGTTATGTTCAATGAAGTGGAAATAACATTTTTAGCACTGTGATGAATTTTTGAGGTGACTATATATAAATAATATATATAAATAATATAACATATATGTTATGTATAAATAACATACTCTCATATATATTATATTATATATCATAATGTTATATGTATGTATATGTATAAATATATAATTTATATTTATATATTGCTATATATAAATTATATACACACACACACACACACATAGATGCACAAGGACCAAGGGCATCCTGCCCATAAATTTCCAATACGCATACTGCAGAAATCTCAAACTCTGTTGCATTTTAAACACATTTTTCTATTGCATCTTTCTACTAGAAAATTGGGTTTTTTTTTTTAGGACACTATTAAAATTTGCTTTAATATTTCTCTGGGGAAAAAATACCACACTTTTAGTGAATGAACGAGAAACAACATTTTTACAGTAGTAGTAGGCTATTGTTTTTTATCTACTATGCCATGAATTCATAGGGAAAAGGTTTCAGTAGCTCAGAGAGGCACCTTGCCACTGAATGTGACAAAGCGTTTCATGACTTGAATTCATGGGAAACAGGTTCCAGCACCTTATATCACTATTACTTGGGGTCTGTTGGTTATCCTGTGTGCTCTGCTGCACACCTATTATGCCATGAATTCATGGGGAATAAATAGGTTCCAGCACCTAAAAACATGGGTCCATTGGTACTCCTGTGTACTATGTTGTATGCTTTTTATGCCATTAATTCATAGGGAATGAGTTCCAGGAGCTGAGGCTCCTTTACATTGGTTCTCACAAAGTGAGCTTCTCTGGGTGGAGCAGGGTGGTACTTCATTTGAACTCAGGTACTTTTCTCTTTGACTTCCTTCGTTTTCTGATCATTTTCCTTCACATATTTCAGGAAGCTATCTCAGCTTTTAGAGCACTTAATATGCTCAATACAAACATTAATTCTTTTGGCAAGAACCTTGCCCTTAACTTGTTTGTTTACAACAATTCCAATAGCAAGCTGGGTAACATTGTAGACTCTTCCAGTTAAGCCATGGTAACATTTGTGTGTCGTGCCCTTTTGAACAGTACCCATTCTCTGAATGTCTACAATATCACCTTTCTTATAGATTCACATATATATGGCCAAAGGAACAACTCCATGTTTTCTAAAAGGCCAGGAGAACATATTTAGGGTGCCTCTCCTCTTTCCCTTTGTGTTGGTCATTTTGGTGAATTACTGGAAGATGGTGTCTCTGGCCAAAAAGCTACTAGAAAATCTTTTGAATGGTGAGTGAGTGTGTATAGTAAAGATAATCAGAAAGAATTAGGAGTTTAATTTTTTCTTTGATAAACTACTCAAATGCCAGTCTTTGTTTGTCAGGCTTGTTGGTAGATGGGTACATATGTTGCAAGAGCTATAAGACCAATCTGACCCTTAAAAAAGGAGTATGAAGATTTTTATTGTTTCATGCCTTAAATTTAAGTCCTTCATCTTGAATCAATTTTTGTGAGTGGAGAAAGGTGTGGGTCCAGTTTCAGTCTTTTACATGTGGATATCCAGTTCTCCCAGCACCATTTATTGAATGGGGAGTCTTTCCCCCAAGGTATGTTCTTGATTGGTTTATGGAAGATTAGGTGGTTGTAAGATGTTAGTTTCATTTCCTGGTTTTCTATTCGATTCCAAAACACTGGAAGATATTGGCCTACGGAAAGACTTCATGAAGAAGACTGCTGTGGCAATTGCAATAACAACAAAAATAAACAAATGGGACTTAATTAAATTGAAAAGCTTCTGTACAGCTGAGGAGACAACAACCAAAGGAAATAGACAACTGACACAATGGAAAGGATATTTGCATATTTCAAATCAGACAGAAGCTTGATAACTAGGATCTATAGAGAACTCAAGTTAATCCACAGGAAAAAAGGCAACAATCCCACATATCAACGGGTAAGAGACATGAATAGAACCTTCTCTAAAGAAGAAAGACAAGAGGGTAACAAACATATGAAAAAATGCTCATCATCCCTAATTATTAGAAAAATGCAAATCAAAACCACCCTGAGATACCATCTAATCCCAGTGATAATGGCTCACATCACAAAATATCAAAACTGCAGATGCTGGCGTGGATGTGGCCAGAAGGGAACACTTATACTGCTGGTGGGACTGCAAACTGATACAACCTTTTTGGAGGGAAGTATGGAAAACTCTCAAAGAACTCAAGCTAGACTCCCCATTTGATCCTGTAATACCATTACTGGGCATCTACCCAGAAGGAGAAAAATCCTTTTATCATAAGGACACTTGCACTAGACTGTTTATTATAGCTCAATTTATAATCCCCAAAATGTAGAAACAGCCTAAATGCCCACCAACCCCAGAATGGATTAACAAGCTGTGGTATATGTACACTATGGAATACTATTCAGCCATTAAAAAAATGGAGACTTTACAGCCTTTGTATTAACCTGGATGGAAGTGGAACACATCATTCTTAGTAAAGCATCACAAGAATGGAGAAGCATGAATCCTATGTAC
>CAUYRH010052469.1:0-29683 GCA_963574655.1 Perodicticus potto | reverse complement strand
TTCATAGAAGTACTGAGTACATTGGATACTTTTCCCTCCATTCTTGAGATACTTTACTCAGGAGAATATGTTCCAGGTCCCTCCATGTAAACATAAAAGAGGTAAGGCCTCCATCTTTTTTAAGGCTGTACAGTATTCCATGGTATACATATACCACAATCTATTAATCCATTCATGGGTCAATGGGCACTTGGGCTTCTTCCATTACTTGGCTATTACAAATTGAGCCACAATGAATAATCTGGTGCAAATTTTTTTTTGCAAAGTGATTTTTGGTCTTTTAGATACATCTCCTAGAAATATTTCTAGTAGAGGAACTACAGGATCCAAAGGCAGGTCAATTTTTAGATCCCTGAGTGTTCTCCAAACTTCTTTCTAAAAGGAATGTATTAGTTTGCATTCCCACCAGCAGTGGAGAAGTGCTCCCTTTTCTCCACATCCACACCAACATCTGTGGTTTTGGGATTTTATTATGTGGGCTACTCTTACTGGAGTTAGATGGTATCTCAACCATTTGAGATTTGCATTTCTCTGATGATTAAAGATGATGAGCATTTTTTCATGTGTCTGTAGACCATTTGCCTGTCTTCTTTGGAGAAGCTTCTGTTCAGGTCTCTTGCCCATAGTGAAAAGGGATCACTTGTTCTTTTCTTATTAATAAGTTTGAGTTCTCTGTGGATTCTGGTTATTAGACCTTTGTTGGAAATGTAACCTGCAAATATCCTCTCCCATTCTGAGGGCAGTCTACTTGCTTTACTTACTGTGTTCTTGGCAGTGCAGAAGGTTTTTAGTTTGATCAGATCCCAGTAATGTATTTTTGGTACTGCTTCAATTGTCCTGGGGGTCCTTCTCATAAAGTTTTCTCCCAGGCCAAATTCTTCAAGTGTTTCCCCTGTACTCTTTCTAAGAATCTTTATGGTTTCAAGTCTTAGGCTTAAGTCTTTTATCCAGTGAAAGTCAATTTTTGTTAGAGGGGAAAGGTGTGGGTTCAGTTTCAGTCTTCTACAAGTTGCCAGCCAATTCACCCAGCACCATTTGTTAAATAGGGAATCTTTCTCCCAGTTTAAGTTTTCGATAGGCTTATCGAAGATCAAATGATGATAAGCATCTGGATTTATCTTTTGGTTCTCAATTCTGTTCCATACATCTACCTCCTATTTTTGTGCCAATACCATGCTGTTTGATCACTATAGATTTATAGTGTAGTCTGAAGTCTGGTAGTGTGATTCCACCTGATTTGTTTTTATTTCTGAGGAATGTCTTGGCTATTTAAGGTTTTTTCTATTTCCAAATAAAATGAAGTACTAGTTTTTCCAGATCCTTAAAGTATGAAAGAGGTGCTTAAAGGGGATTGCATTAAATCTGTAGATTGCTTTGGGTAGTATAGACATTTTGACAATGTTGATTCTTCCCAGCCATGAGCATGGTATGTTTTTCCATTTGTTGCTATTTCTTTTCTTGGAGTTTCATAATTCTCTTTATAGAGATCTTTCACATCCTTTGTTAGGTACACTCCCAGATATTTCATTTTCTTTGGCTCTACTGTAAAGGGAATAGAGTCCATGCAAATTTACAAAAATAGAAATTATTCCTTGCATCTTCTCGGACCATCATGAAATAAAAGTTGAGCTCAGTAACAACAGGAATCAGCAAACTCACACAAAGAGATGGAAACTAAATAATCTTATGCTAAATGATAGCTGGGTCATAAACGAGATTAATTACCAAATTTTTAGAGCAAAATGATAATGAAGACACAAACTACCAGAACCTCTGGGATACTGCAAAGGCAGTCCTAAGAGGGAAATTTATACATTGCAATTAAGCCTTCCTCAAGAGAACAGAAAGAGAGGAAATCAACAACTTAATGGGACAGTTCAGGCAACTGGAAAAGGAAGAATATTCCAACCCCAAACCCAGCAAAAGAAAAGAAATAACCAAAATTAGAGCATAATTAAATAAAAATTAAAAGCATTATACAATAGATCAATGAATCAAAAAGTCGGGTTTTTGAAAAGATCAATAAAATAGATAGACCTTTGACTAACCTAACCAGAAATAAAAGAGTAAAATCTCTAATTTCATCAATCAGAAATGACAGAGATGAGATAACCACAGACTTTGCAGAAATTCAAAAAATACTTAATGAATATTATTAAAAAACTCTATTCTCAGAAATATGAAAATCTGAAGGAAATTGACCAATACTTGGAAGCATGCCATCTTCCTAGACTTAGCCAGGAAGAAGTGGAAATGTTGAACAGGCCTATATCAAGTTCTAAAATAGCATCAACTATACAAAATCTTCCCAAAAAGAAAAGCCTAGGACCAGATGGCTTCACATCAGAATTTTACCAAACCCTTAAAGAGGAACTAGTACCCATATTACTTAACTTTTTCTAAAACATAGAAATAGAAGGAATACTTCCCAACATATTCTATGAAGCAAACATTACCCTGATCCTCAAACCAGGAAAAGACCCAATAAGAAAAGAAAATTACAGACCAATATCTCTAATGAATATTGATGCAAAAATATTCAATAAGATTCTAGCAAACAGAATTCAGCAAACACATCAAACAAATTATACACCAAGACCAAGTGGATTTTATCCCAGACTCTCAAGGCTGGTTCCATATACATAAATCTTTAAATTTAATACATCACATAAACAAATTAAAAAACAAAGACCATATGATTCTCTCAATCAATGCAGAAAAAGCTTTTGATAATATCCAGCATCCTTTTATGATCAGATTACTTAAGAAAATAGGTATAGAAGGGACATTTCTTAAACTGATAGAGGCCATCTATAGCAAACCTACAGCCAATATTATATTGAATGGAGTAAAGTTGAAAACATTTCCACTCAGATCAGGAACCAGGGAAGGTTGCCCACTATCTCCACTGCTTTTTAACATTGTAATGGAAGTCTTAGCCTTTGCAATTAGGCAAGAGAAGGCAATCAAAGGTATCCATACAGGGTCAGAGGAGATCAAACTTTCACTTTTCGCAGATGATATGATCATATACCTGGAAACCCCCAGAGACTCAACCACAAAACTCTTAGAAGTGATCAAGGAATACAGCAGCGTCTCAGGCTACAAAATTAATACTCACAAATCAGTAGCATTCATATATACCAACAATAGTTAAGTTGAAAAAATAGTTATATTTTATCTTGTTAAAATACTAAGATAGCTCACAGGTTTCTTCTGCTCAGAACCCGGTCGGAGCTTCCACTTCACACAGGGCTCTATGTCCGTACAATGGCTTATGAGTTCCTGCCCCACTGGTCCCTGTGACCTCATTGACATGACTTTCCTCTTCACAGACTCCACCCCAGGTTCAAGGGCCTCCGTGCTGTTCCT
This sequence comes from Perodicticus potto, assembly GCA_963574655.1. Lineage (NCBI taxonomy): Eukaryota > Metazoa > Chordata > Mammalia > Primates > Lorisidae > Perodicticus > Perodicticus potto. The sequence goes on along the minus strand of CAUYRH010052469.1, from coordinate 26,311 downwards.
CAAACTGCCAATCTCACTCCTACTCTAGGACCTGTCCACTGATGGTCTCTCGGCTGGAATAAAGTTGCCCAGATATCCACATAGCTGGCTTAGCAACTTCTAGTCTTTGATTACACATCTCCTCCATGATTTGACCTACTCTGTCCACTTTCTTTAAAATTGCAACATGTCACTCCCTTCTTACCACCCGACTCCCCTACTTTTTCATTTATCTCCTTAAGCACTGTTTATACATATGAAAAATAGAAAGTAATTATAACATCAATATAGATAAAAGAAATATAGTGCTTTATATATTATGTGGTTTATTTATTGTGTGTGTTCATTATCTCTGCTAGCTACTAGGTAAACTCTCAAAAGTGAGGACTTTTGTCTATACTTGTTGACAGTAAGGAGCAATTGAAAAGCTATTGTAATAGTCTAAAAAACAGCTTATGAAGGTTCACTTCAGTCCTATCCTACAAATATTTATTAGAAGTACAAAGATAAATAATCCAGAAGCCTTTCCCTTGAAGACCTTTTCAGTGGAAAGATAGATAATTTCAAAATTCCAAAAGGTAATGGAGCAAAACCTGGGCTTCCTGGACAGAATAGCATGAGCAAAGGCCAGGAGGCATGAAACGCTATCAAATATTCAGAGAACTGAAAGCTCATCAACGTGGTTGAAGTGACGTTCTATCTGATGAGCCTTTGCTGAGGCTACAGCCTCTGATTATTCAATGACCACTCGCCTAGGGTTGCTATGAAGGTGCTTTGTAAATACAATGAAAGTCCATCCTCAGCTAAGTAAGTAAGGGAGGTGTTCCTTGATAATATAAATTGGACTGATTCAATCAGGTGATTGAATGAAGCCCTGAAAAAGAGTTGAGGCTTCCCTGAAGAAGAAATTCCAGCAGTGGACTGCAGCTTCAGTTGTGTGCAAGAGCTCTAGCCTTCCCTTCCAGACAGCCTTCCTTGTGCATTTAGACTTGCCTAGCTTACCCTATAGTGAAGAAAGGTAATATTTTACCACCCATCTCTAGAATGTATCTTCTACTGGTCTTTCTTTTTGGGATGAATCCTGATTGTTGCACTATGGTAATAAAATTTAAGGAAGAAGAGTTCAAAAAGTACAAAGCGAGAGGCAGCAGGGCCCAGATAATGAAGGGTATTAGTTTGTAACATGCTAAGAGGCTTGAGCTGGACTGTATAATCCATAGGACAAGCACAGTGAAGGGTAAAGATAAATTATTCTCAATTTGACATAAAGGGTGTGCTGGCTGAGGCAAGAGGAAGAGAGAGCCTGGAGGTTGAGAAATTAGGAAAATACCAAGTGACAGAAGTAAGAGGAGAACCAAGAAGACTGTCATGCAAACCAAGGGAACAGTGTTTGGAGAGGAAGTGGGTGGTCCATGCTGATCTGGTGCATCGGAATAGCCTGGCAAGCATCCACCAGGTTCTGATAAAAGAAGGTCACTGAAGTCCTCAAGAACAGCCATGATGGAGCAGAGGAGCGAGAAACTGATAGTGTTGGTGGAAGAGTGACTGGGAAGCAAGAGAACAGAGCAAACAAAGATAGATGGCTCTTTCAAATGTTTGCCTTAGAAGGGAGGAGGGAAAATGGTAGTAGATAGAAAAGGATACAGTGTCAAATGAAGATGATGCATGGGAAAAGCTTGAGCCTTATCACAGACTGAAGTCAGCTGTACAGAAGGGGAACAGAGAGATGAAAATAATGCACACATTCTCCTGAGCAAGCTTCCAGAGAGGCGAGGTGGTCAAGACTGAGGGATGCTTATGAAGGTCTGGCTGAGAAGAGTTGGAATCCCCTCATCTTCTGAAAAGTGGAGGAAAAGGGGCAAGAGTAGGGGTAAGTGATAGAGTTAAGGATGGACCATAGGGGACCTCCAGGAATTCGTGTTCAAAAGCTCTGAGGTTTCTTGGTAAGGTCAGGAAACAGATCACCTGCTAAGAGGGAGAAGATGGCTTGACACAGATTGAAGATGAGGCTTGGCTTCAGCAGGACCTGGGTGGCCCCCTGCCAGGACATTACAGAGAGGAATCAGGGTGGTTGACAGTTATTAGTCAGAATAAATTCTGAATTTCCCTTGCAATGTGACTTTTTGTTTTGTTTTTAGACAGTCTCACTCTGTCAACCTGGGTGGAGTGCCATGGCATCATCACATCTCACAGCAACCTTGAACTCTTGTACTCAGGCAATCCTCTTCCCTTAGACTCCCCAGTAGCTGGTACTCCATGTGCCCACCATGATGCCCAGCTAGTTTTTCTACTTTTTTAGTGAACATGGGGTCTCACTCTTGGTCAGGCGGGTCTCAAACTCCTGAGCTCAAGTGATCCATCTGCCTGGGCCTCCCAGAGTGCTGAGATTACAGGCATGAGCCAACATGCCTGACCCAATTTGACATTTTTCTATAACATTACTTTGCAGGAACATTGCCTTGATCACCAATGCTTCCTCAAACCCAAAACAATGCCCAGCATGTTGTAGGCACTCAATAAATATTTGCTGAATCAGTGAATGCATGAATGAAAAATGAGCTTCTTCCCAATATAAGCACATAAAACTTTTTCACATGGTTTAATGCATAATCATTTTAACATTTTAAAGAGATCACAGATGCTTCCCAGAAGACTTAAAATTTAATACAATGACTCCAGTCTTCTCTGTTTATCACAGAAGGATGTGGGCAAACCAACGCAGATAACTTAGGTTTCAAAGTAAGCATTTCTACCTTGAAAGTTTTTTCTGTGGCATCTTACATCAAATTATCAGGAAAATGGCCAAATCTCTATCTATTTTATCTTACTACGCAAGAAGTTTTTCTGGAGCAAGTAAGAGTTTATTCATTCTGACTTTCATTGAGATTCCATTCCTATAGGTGGAAGGTAGCCTCAACCATCTCTATTACATCCAGCTCCATCTTCTCCTATGGGTCTTGGTGGCACTTGTCACTAACTGAGGTGAAATGAGGGATTCGGAACAAGACTCCTAAAAAAAGTCAAGCTTAACTGGAAGTGTGGAGTCATCATATAATAAAAATACAATGCAGGCTGTGTCAGGTTGCTGCTACAATGGGTCCCTGCTGAGCCTCCCCGTCCATTACCTGGGTGGAAGACTTTGGTTTTTCCACGAGCAATCCCAGAAGAGCTCGCCTCCATCTTTACTGACCTCCGACCTGGTGGGAGTGAGGAATGCCTGACCACACGCAGGCGGCGTGACCCCGGGCGGCTTGCCACACTTCGCCGTTGATGGATTTGCAAACACTTTTCAGCCCCATGAATAGATAAACTTAAACCTGGAATAAGAAACAACACTATGAGACTGAAGAAAGCAGTCCAGAAGGGCTACAATGCTACATTATGTTCTGGTATGACATCCAGAGAGCTGAAGCAGTTGTGTTGAAAATTCTTAAGGTGCTGTGCTTCATTCAAAAGTCGACATCCTAGTTACCATAACAAGACCTGTATACGAGGGGATCCGATAAGGTCAAATATGAACATTCTTATCAACATTCTTTTCAAAATCCTGGGAAACATACACATAATTGGCATGCTGCTACCAAAGTCAGTAGGGCTTAGGAACTGGTGCTGGGGTACCTGAGATTTTTTTTTTCCAGATTAATTATAGGGTACCAACGATTAGATTACAATGTTTGCATTTGTTAGGTGAGGTCCCTGTTGTAGTTGTGCCCCTCTCACCCAGGAGGTGCACCATATACCCTTACATTGTGCCCATTAGGTGGGAGCACAACAATCCCCCTCCCTCTTCCTCCTCCGCCCTGCCTCCAACCCTTTACCCCCAACTTGAATTAAATTGAGTTTTTCTCTTGTGTGAGCAGGCATTAGATCGTCTATGGCTTTGTATTAGTATTATGTACATTGAATACTTGCTTTTCCATTCATGTGAGACTTTACTAAAGAGAATATTCTCCAATTCTATCCAGGTGAATACAAGGCATCTGGAAGTTCCATCACAAAAATTCAGGAATTTTTCCCACAGGATTCACAGATAGGCTCGTGGACTGAACTCATATTTACACTTCTGATAACCTCAGAATTATGTGCATCTTTGGAACCATTTTATCCAGGAAAATTTCAAATGTACTAAAAGTAAAAACAGTGTAACGAACAACACTTTCCAGCCTTGTTTGATCTATCTCACTCCCTTGGTTGCTGGTTTGCTTTTTAGGTGCTGAAGTAGTTTAAAGTGAATCCTGGACAGCACACCAATCTCATCAGAAGCAACATGGACTGAATTAACTTACAAAAATTACACTCATGTGGACTCTATTTCTGGATGTGTCCAACTGTATAAAAAATGTCTGAGTTCCAAGGCTATCTCTGAAAAAAACTACTCATTGGTCACCACTGGAAGCTGCTAAGATACCAATTTATTACTCAGAAAATTGATAAAGAGAAAGAAGCAAGCATTTATTCTGCCTTGCCTTTACTAACCATATTTCAAGGTAACCAAATAGCTGATGAGGCAGAGTTCTTTGGTGCAAAATTCCTGCTAATAAATACTGATAGTAAAGGGAATTATAAAATCATTCTAGAAGCCCCAGTGAAATATGAAAGTTGACATGATTTGTCCAAAGAAGCACTGTGAGCATAGAGCCGGAATTCAAACTCAGAGCTGGCTGAATCCAGAGGTAAGCATTCCAAATTGCATATAAAATCAGCACATTGTACCTCATAAATGCATTAATGTACACAGTTATTATTTAATAAAAAATAAATTAAATAAATGTTTAAAAAAAAAGCCAAGAAAAGGTGATAGCCTTATTTGATGCCAACAAGCCAGCAGAACTCAGTCAGGAGTCATATCACCTGATAGGGTGAAGCTCAGCTTTACCAAACCACAGAGTTTTTGATTAAGAGGAGAATCTGTTGAAACTTGAATGTATATATTTAGAGTTGGCAATAGCCTTATTGTTTAGCTCACGAATCTGGTACCTTTTACAGCAGATGAAACTGAGACTTGGTTTATGGATTATCAATACTTGAAGTCTGCAGTGAAAAAATTAACTACAATCCCAGAAACAGAGAAATAATAACCCTGCTCAGAGGTAAACTGCAAAATCAGCAACCATAGGTCATGTCAAAGGTATAAAGAGTCACCTTAAATTTCCCCAGGTGGACAAGAAAAGGATATGACCTGGGCCAATTTGTAAATTATAACAAATCATAAGAAAGGATGACTCTAAGCAGAATGAGGTTTGCTCAGTCAAGGAAACATTAAAGCAAACAAGCAAATAGCACACAGTGTCACAGAGACAGACATGGGCAGTGCCCACCTAAGAATTCAATAGTCCCGATTGCACAGCCAGTTCTGATGTCTGATTTTATTCTCCTCTACTCATTTAACTGCCCTCATTATGACAATGCTCTCCAGACAAACTACTGGTTAGGATTGGGCACCAGGCAGGGACAGAGGGCTCACACTACTGTTCCTGTCTATCCGGCAGACCAGGGTTCTCCATGTGAGCTAACAGATGGACATCCTGGGCTGTTACACATCTAGTTTCTTATGGATTGGTTAGTATGATTCTGCCCCCAAGATCCAGTTTCTGAGTCCACAGTGCTGTGACCCTGAACCCCAGTCTCAAGAAATTCACCAGGTGAGGACTGCCATATTGGGCAGCCCCTTGGGAGCTAGCCTGCCTGGTTTCCCTTGGCAATGTGTGCCCTGGTCTGATGCTCATATCCCTGGGCAGGTGCAAGCCTTCTCTGCCCCAGGGTCTCTCTCTATGGTAGGACAGGCATGGCAACATCAACTCAGCTTTCTTCTACTCTACTACACTCTGTTTCACTGTTGTGTGTTCCACATTTCCACAGAGGTGCAAACTGAACATCTGTAGACCCATCAAGACTTCAGAAGAATGCAGACAGATTTGTAGGTGACAAGTGAAAGGAATGAAAGAGACATATTGTAAGCCAACAGCAGAAGATCCATGCAGTCTCTGCAAATATGAAATAGATTTCTCTCCTCAAAACATTTTTTTCCAGTCCCTCCTGCAGAGGATTACCAGGCTGGAGGGAACAGGATTCTGACTCAGCGTAGCACGTCTAGCTTTTATATAACTTCCTTCAAGGAAACACACCATGACATAAAGGAGAATAAAAATTACACCCTGGGACTAATTAAGATAGGCACTTGACACTGTTGAATTGTACATTTTAAGAGAATAATAATGTAGATCATAAGATAACTGATAAAAATAAAAGATAATTCATGAGTAGTATCATGAAAAGATGAATATAAGGATAGTGGGGATGTTATATGGAAATTAAGGAGGAACCCTTAATGCCTGAACAAATCCATTCCAGTTGTCCGGGAACTAAGAATCCTCAGAAATACAAATAAATGACCTAACCTATGAGAGCTTTTCTTATACAAGGGCTAAGTCCAAGTATCATAGCTACTACACAAGACAGCAAATACACTCCAAATACTTGGAAATATTACACATTCATAGAAGATTCAGAAGTTGACTCTTTAGAAATGAATTGTCAGCCAATAAATTGATTGCATCTTCCAATTTGCTCTTAATTACTTTAGAAAAAAGTTGTTGATACTGATTATCAATTAAATGTCCAGCACTGTGTTCGATGTGAATCGTTATCCCATTAATGCCTTATCACAATCATAAAAGACAGAATCAGGATCTATATTGTATAGGCGGGAGACCTCAGGCTCAAGAAGTGACTTGCCCAAGGTCCTACAACAAGTGATTAACTGGAATTCCAACCCTGATCTTTTCCACTACACCTATAATCTGATGAATTCAATACAAATCCACACATGAAGTTTTAGGACTGCAGTGGTTCTCAATAGTGACTTAACAGAGAGCTATGAAGGTGGGGATTAGAAGGTTCAGAATGCTGACAATTCTTCGAATAAGCTTTTTTTTTAATTGGATATCTTTATGCTCTTTTTCTGAGTTTTTTATTTTTTCAAATTAATATAAGGGTATAATTTTTAGGTTTCAACTTCTAGAGTAAGTTCCGTTTTGTAGAAGAGCCCCTCACCCAGGGGGCGTTATCCACCCTCACAACTGTACACATTAGGTGAAATCCCGCCTCATGCCCTCCCTCCTGCCAAACATCCTCCTCCCTCCCCCGTCCCGCTTCCCTCTACCCCGGAACTGGACTACATTAGTGTTCTATTGTTCTCATGAGCATATAATTGTTTACATATTAATTTCATATTAGTATGGAGTACATTGGACATTTATTTTTCCATTCTTGCAATACTTTACTAAGAAGAATGTATCTCAACTCCATCCAGGTAAATGTAAAAGATGTAAAGTCTCCATCTTTTTTAATAGCAGGATAATATTCCATGGTTTACATATACCATAGTTTGTTGATCCATTCATGTACTGATGGGCACTTAGGTCACAATTATGAATTGAGCCACAATAAATATTCTAGTACAAATGTATTTGTGGTAAAATGATTTTTGTTCTTCTAGATAGATTCCTAGTAATAGGATTGCAGGGTCAAATGAAAGGTCTACTTTTAGATCTTTGAGGATTCTCAATATCCCTTTCCAAACAGGCTGCATTAGTTTGCAATCCCACCAGCAGTGTAGAAGTGTCCCCTTCTCTCCACATCCATGCCAGCATCTGAGTTTTGAGACTTTCTGATGTGCTCTAATCTTGCTGGGGTTGGGTGATATCTTAGAGTGGTTTTGATCTGCATTTCTCTGATGATTAAAGACGATGAGCATTTGTTCATGTGTTTGTTGGCCATTCATCTGTCATCCTCGGAGAAGTTTCTGTTCAAATTTCTTGCCCAATTATAATGACCCAGCCTCTTTCCGAACTATCTTTTTCTTCCTTTCTCCATGTTTCGCTTATACCATCCAGGCAAAAATGTCCTGGTCTCAGTTTTTCGATCTGTAAAATGTAGATAATAACACTTCATATGTCATAGAGTTGTGAGAATTAAATGCGTTTAAAAACAATTTGAGTCTCTTCCTCCCTGAGATTTTGGAAGGTATCAGCTTATTTTATAAACATTTTGTAAAATCTCATTTGAGCCAAATAAGAGAGTATATTAGAAAAGCTCTAGGAAGTTTAGGAAAATAAATTCAATCTTAAGAGTAACCAAGAGGGTCGTCACCTCCCCTTCTTGTCCATGTTCCAGGAAGGTGAGTCACATGGACTTGTTCTCTGCTTTATGGTTAAAGAGAAAACTAGAAATAGAAAACTAGAAAATCCCTTCCACTGTTTATGGCAGTGTCTGGCACACAGCAGGCACCGCCCTGGGTTTTCAGCTCTTGCTTTGGTTTCCCTGACATGAAAGCTTCTTGTCACCCCTTCTTACCTTCCTAAACTCTCTTCCTTTTCCTCTTCTCAGAGGAAGGGCTATTAGTTTCCAAAGCCTGCTATAACAACGATCCTGAGTTAAACAACAGGAATGTATCATTTCGCAGTCCTGGAGGCCAGACAGCTGAGATCAGTGTGACGGCAGGGCCATGCTTCCTCTAGCTTTGGGCAGAATCCGTGCCCTGCTTTCTTCAGCTCCTCGTGGGTGTGAGCATCCCTCAGCGTTCCTTGATCACATTACCTTCTCTGTATCTCATCTCCCTCTGCCTCTGTCTTATAAGGACATTTGTGATGACATTCAGGGAACCTGGATAATGGAGGATAATCTGCCCATCATAAGGTCCTTAGGTGACTCATACATGCAAAGGCCCCTTTTCCAAGTCACAGGTTCTGGAAACTAGGATGTGGCCAGGTATCTGGGAACCACTATTGGCCCACTACAGGGGGGTTTCCAAGGTTTTGACTTTGGGCCTTTCTTCTCTACATCCTAACACATCCTTGGTGACCTCACACACCCCATGTCCCCACCTGCTATCTCTGCGTGCTCATATCCCCAAGTCATTCCTCTCGCTTTGCTGTGTCTTCTAAACTTGGAGCCCTCCTTTCCCACTGGGTCTGGAGAAGCTTAGTTGAGTCCCCAGAAACACAATAAATGTTTAATATTCTGATAACAAAAACTAACGCTCAGATTTTCCTTAAGGTTCTCCTGTATTTTCTTTACTTCTCTAAAAAGCTACGTAAAAAGTGAACTTTTTTTTTTCAATAAAATGAAACCCTTAGGGGTGCTTTCTCTCTGGCCCACTTCCATTGGGTGCCTTCTCTCTGGCCCACTTCCTCTCTGGCTACACTGCACAGTTAGAGGTGTGATTTGCTTTCATCTAAATGTCACTCCAGTGATTCAGAGGCGTCGTGTGCCATGGGAACATCGGTAGTTCTGTCAATGTTTTACAACTTTTGGCACCAGCGCCTACGTGTGGCATCACTCTCCTTGTCACTTAGTAGGTGAATTACTTTTCAAACCACTGAAAAACTACGTTTTGAATGCCAGTAGCCTGAATGAAATCTAAGACTCTCCTATTCATAATTAAGAAAAAGAAAAACCTGTGGAAGGGATTTTTCTAGTTTTCTATTTCTAGTTTTCTCTTTAACCATAGAGCAGAGAACAGGTCCATGTGATTCGCCTTCCTGGAACATGGACAAGAAGGGGAGGTGATAACCCTCTTGGTTACTCTCAAGATTGTATGAACTTTCCTAAACTTCCTGGAGCTTTTCTAATATCCTCTCTTATTTGGCTCAAAGAAGATTTTACAAAATGTTGATAAAATAGGCTGATACCTTCAAATATCCCAAGGAGGAAAAACCTGAGACACAGAGGAACAGAAGAGGGAGCGTGCCGCGTGCCGTCAGCTGAAGCATGTCCCCTTTTGGGGGGCAGAATGTGCACCATCTTAGCAAGGTGAGCTCAGGTGGACTCCGAGAAAACAGATTCCGAGGCCCTTTGAGCACTAGAATGTGTGTGTTCCAGGGAGTAGACTGAGTTCTAGCCCAAGTACGACCCCCGCTGAGACCCGATGATGGCCTGGACTTCGTAGGTCCAATGAGAGGATTTACTACAGCCCGACCATCTCCCATCTCACCAGGCTCTGGGTCTTGACATGATTCCTTCTGTTTTGGCTTCTCCTATTGTGCCAGGCTAGTTGACAGATTAGCATCTGCACGCTACACAAATCTGCCAGCACCAACACATCAAAACCAGCAAGAACTTCTTGCCAAGATGTTGTCATTTGTAATTTTGTGACAGCAGTATGTGTAAAGCCATGTTAACTGAGTGTTCCAGCACTTTGAAAATGCTAAGGGTTAGATATGGGGATTGCCCAGATTCAACTTTGGGCTCAGTATCTTATATATAGAATTTTTAGAATCAGAAAGGACGAGAGCTGGTAAGAATGTTTAAGTAGGCAATACCTGAATTCAAATAGAGTGCTTCAGTTAGATTACTGGTGTTTTCTCTCTTTCAAATCTACCTCTAGATTCTGTACAGGCCTTTTTAATTTTTTTTTTTTTTTTTTTTAGACACAGAGTTTCACTTTATCGACCTCAGTAGAGTAACACAGCTCACAGTAACCCCCAGTTCTTCGGCTTAGGTGATTCTCTTGCCTGAGCCTCCCGAGTAGCTGGGACTACAGGTGCCCGCCACAACACCTGGCTATTTTTTTTGTTGCAGTTTGGCTGGGGTTGGGTTTGAACCCGCCACCATTGGTATATGGGGCCGGTGCTCTACTCACTGAGCCACAGGTGCCGCCCTGTACAGGCCTTTTTGTAACTTTTTTAATTGTTTCAGGTTAATTTGAGGGCACAAATAGTTAGCTTACAATGTTTGCCTTTGTTAGGTAGAGGCCCTTTTATAATTATACAGCACTCTAAGAGGTGTGCCATACACTCTAACATGGTGCCCATTAAGTGGGAGCGCAGCGATCCCCTAGTCTCCTTCCCTCTCCCCAGGCCCTCATTCTCCCAGCCCCCACCTTGAATTGATTTGAGTTTTTTTCTTATGTGAGTGTGTATTAGTTTGTCTACTGGTTTCATATTCATATTGAGTACACTGGAGTCTTGCTCCTACATCACAAAGTCTCAAAGCTGCAGGTGCTATTGTGGATGTGGGGGGAAAGGAACACTTTTATACTGTTGGTGGGACTGAAAACTAATACAACATTTTTGGAAGGAAGTATGGAGAATACTCAAATAACTCAAATTAGACCTCCCATTTGATCCTGCAATCCCATTACTAGGAATTTACCCGGAAGAAAAAAATCCTTTTATCATAAGGACATGTGCACTAGATTGTTCATCGCAGCTCAATTTACAATCACCAAAATGTGGAAACCACCTATATGCCCACCAAGTCAGGAATGGATTAACATGCTGTGGTATACGTATACCATGGAATACTATTCAGCCATTAAAAAAGATGGAGCCTTGACATCTTTTGTGTTAATCTGGATGGGGTTGAAACACATTCTTTTTGTAATTTATTTCTCTCCTGCTGCTGGGACTGACTTAGAGTCTCCTTTTTCCCCCTAGTACTGAATTCTACTAGAAGGACTTCCTTTCAGGAAACCAGAGTGGCAAAGCAGATCATGGCCTCTAATTCATGTCTTTTCTCTGCAATGCGACTTGTCAGTACTTCTCAGTAGAGAGGCAGAGTATATTCCATGCTCTACCAGTTTGGGGCTTGGTCAACATTACGTCTCTTGGCCAATGGGGGTGTTGGTAGAGGTGACGTAAGCAGGGTGTCCTTGGGTGGCTGTGGCTTGGTTTCTCATGCTTCTGCTGTGGTCATAAAAGGCACACGTCTCGAGTAGCAAGGGTTCCAGAAGGAGACACATGAGGGGACCCAAACCTGATCTGGAACTGAGAGCCAGAAGCCTCCCTCAAACAAACACCAGCCACCTAAAGACCCTTGCACAAAAAGACAAGTATTTCTGGGTGTGAACTCCTGAAATTTGGGACTGTTGGTACACAGCAGAGACTGGGTGAACATGGCCCAAGTAATTGTCTTCATAAGGTGGGAATGAAGCAGTGCTAGTGCTTACAATTTGGTCAAAGTGGTGAGTTCACAAATAAAAACCTTCCTTCTTCAGATCCCTAACCCAGTACCTTCTAGAATCAGAGCATTCATCACCCTTCTGAAGAAATCCCCTGACTCCCAGCCTCCTGCTCTGCAAAGCAACCCTAATGCCCAAAGCACATATTTCCTTCCTTTGCACTCTTAGCATGTGGAATATAACAAATATCAAAACTCACCCACTTGTATTGTAACTGCCTGTGGATCTGTCCCCCAAACTCAGGGTGGGACTGTGTCTTATTTTTTTAATGCCTATCACAATGCATGGCTCATGGTAGCTCTAACATAAGTGCTTCTAGAAAGGAACAGAGGGAAGGAAGGAGGGAAGGAAGGAGGGAAAAGTACAGAACACAGCCCAGTGTTCCCTCTTTATCTACAGATTCTGCATCTGCAGAGTCAATCAATAAACCATAGGTCAAAATGTTAGACAAAAATTAAAAAAAAAAACACAAAAGTAAAAAATACAAATTAAAAAACAATGCAGTTTAACAATTATTTATCTAGCATTTACATTGTATTAGGTATTATAAGTAATCTACAGATGACATAATGTATACATGGAGATGAGCGTAGATTATATGCAAATACCATAATATTTATCAGCGATTTGAGCATCTGAGATTTTGATTTTCCTTGTGGGGGTGGGGAGCATGTCCTGGAACCAACTGTTTGGGAAGGACACTTAATGAAGACCATAGGTAGTAACTGAACTTGAAACCCTTTCAAAGGATGAGGAGTATTTGTTCCATCCCTGGGAGGGTAGCTGAACTTGCAAGTGGGCAGGAGTAAGGGGAAGGGGACAGTCACGGGTACCCTGACCACCTTAGCCTTTCCACTCTCCTTTCCCTACCCCCACAAGCCCATCTACAGTGAAAATACCCAAGGTAATCTTTTCTTTATAAAGAATGATTTAAAAATCTTGAAGGAGGATACAATCTATATCCAAAAGAAATTAAATCAGTACATCCAAGAGATATCTGCATTCCCATGTCCACTGGAGCACCCGTCACAATAGCCAAGATGTAGCCATGAAATGGAATCAATCAAGTGTCTATCAGTGGATAAGCAGATAAAGAAACTGGGGTGTGTCTACAAAATGCAATTCTATTCAGCCTTAAAATAGAAGGAAGTCCTGTCATTTGGGACAACATAGAAGAACCTGGAGGACAGTAAGTAAAGTAAGCCAAAGACCAAAAGACAGATACTGCATGATTTCACTTCCATGTGGAATTCTGACCTCAAAAAAGCAGAGTGTAGCAGGGGAATTACCATTCGGTCAGTTGTGGAGATACTGCATTGGTTAAAAGATATAAAGTTTCATTCAGATAGAAGGAATAAATTCTGAAGATCTATTGCAGAACATTAGAGTTAATTACAGTACATCGTATTTTTGAAAGTCATAAAGAAAGTAGATTTTAAGAGTTCTTAATACAAAAAATATATGAGGCAATGTATACATTAATTAGTTGATTTTACCATTCCACAATATGTACATATTTCAGAATATTATGCTGTATGCAATAAATACATATAATTTTGTGTCAATTAAAAATCAGTAAATAAATGAAATGAAAGGATACACTAAATAAAAATAAATTTTTAAAACTAAAACATATGTCATTAGGGAATTGCAAATTAAAACAACAAGATACTCCTGCATACTTATTAGAATGGTGAAAATCAAAAGCCTTGCCAACATCAAGTGCTGACAAGGATACAGAGCAACGGGACTCTCTTTTACTGCTGGTGGAGAGACAGAACGGCACGGGAACTCTAGAATACAATTTGGACGTTCCTTAGGAAACCAGACTCACTCTTCCCATGCAGTCCAGCGATTGGGCTCTCTGGTATTTACCCAGGTGAGCTGAAAACATGTTCACGCAGAAAACTGCACATGAATGTTTATAGCAGCTTCGTTCATAATTGCCAAAATTTGGGAACAGCCAAGATGTCCTTCAGTAAAGGAAAGGATAAATAAACCTCATTATATGCAGATGACTGAATATCATTCTGCACTAAAATGAAACATGCTATCAAGCCATGAAAAGACGTATGGGGAGCTTAAATGCATGTTACTATGTAAAAGAAGCCAATACGAAAAGGCTATAGAATTCCAACTTTGTGACATCCTAGAAAAGGCAAAACTATGGAGACAGTAAAAAGATTAGTGGCCACCAGGGAGGAAAGAGAAAAGAGGGATGAACAGGTAGAGCACAGTGGATTTTAGGGCATTGAAACTATCCTATATAATAGGATAAAATAGTAGATATGAGACTTTATATATCTGTTAAAACCCATAGAATGCACAACACCAAGAGTTGGCCCTAATGTGAACTGTGGACTTTGAGTGATGATGACGTGATCCTCCTGCCTCAGCCTCCCGAAGCACTGGGATCACAAGCATGAGAAATCACACACATCCTTTTTTTTTTTTTTTTAAATATGCTATTCCTTATGGTGAGGACAAAACAAAACAAGGGCTTTCAGACATGGCCACTTCACCATTTGCAATAAGACAATTTGACAAAACTAAAAATGTCATACTCAAATAAGAAGGTTTCTCTCTACAGACATTTAATATATTTCAAATTGCAACAAAATCTTATTTTTTACTATTTAAAAATAGGATCATGGCCTCAGACACAATAATCTCACTTATCTCAAGAAAAGCTCTTATCTCAAGAAAAAGACCATACATGCTAGGACTCATATACAAAAACGTAGATGTTCCAATCAGAGTTGTTTTTTATAAAATAGGTAAGCAATAGAGAGATGAAGTAAGCAATAGAGGGTTTTCGTGTCAAACGGATATTGGTGCATATTCTGGGTCTATCTTGTAGTCGCTGTGAAACTTTTGGTGAGTTATTACTGTGTTACCATGTGACCCTCAGTTCCTTCCTTTGCAAATGGGAATTTAAATTTACACCTCAGAGATTTGTGAGAAGGTCTAAAAGAGGGTGTGTACACATGGCATGGTAACTGACATGTAATAAGCACTCAGTAAATAGTGCTAAATTGTAATCATAATTACAATTAATAATATAACTATTGTAATAATAAGGATATTGGAAGTAAGAAAAATATCTGTTAATACAGGACTAGTTAAATGCATCACGGCCCACTCATATATGAGAATGTCATATAGCAGTGCATTGATGGAAAACAGACTTCAAGATGGAAAAAATGTTCCATCCATTCATTCTTCTGTTCATTTGATTAATCAATGCTTATTGACTGCCTTTGTCATCTGAATACTGATTTACAAGCAGGGAGACTATCAAGTATTAAAACTGAAAGGGATAGATTTCCATGGCTTTCATTTCTCTAATTTAAGCTTCATTTTCCTCCTTTGTAGACTGAAAGGTTGGGAGTGGTCCCTGAGCTGGTGGTGTTTTGTTAGCCTTCACCTCTTTCCACCTGTTGTGTGCCCTGGGAACCTGACCCCTGCAGACTATAGGGTGTGGGTGTCCTCACAGGCTTCCAGGTGGCTTCCACCAATGGGAGGTAACAGAAGAAGCTGGAGAGAGGGAGGAAGGAGAGGTTGGCTTACTCCTGCCCTGCCCATTCTGCATTGGCATGGTGGAGGGCCCTGACCACTTGGGAAAGCCTCTACAAGGTCCATGCTCTTGGACCGGGGCTCCGGCTCTTGCTGCCCTCTCATATTATTGCACTTGCATCTTTAGGCACATTCTGCAAAGGCTCCCCGCATTGCTAAACCCTGAGTGCTTCACCATCTCTCATGAATCTCCATAACCCACCCACTCCTTTACAACATACACAGTCTCTTCATTAAAATTTGTTCTTTCATTAGAATTCTGTTCCCTGACGAAACCTTGACTAGGAGAGTCTTTGAAATCCATCCCTTCCCATTTTTGCTGGTTCCACACCCTGAAGTAACATCGCCAAAGACTTCCTTGGCAGGTTCTCAAATGCTTCGTGTTCACTACCCTTTACCTTTATTCCTTAACATTGTCTCACTTGGTGTCCACTAAGGTCAAGTTTTTCTCTTCACTGTTCTGAATGCCAATCAATCTAAACCCTGGATTTCTCACTTTGCCTCATCCTGAAATATTTAACTTATCCTAAATCCTTCCATTTTTGCTCAGGGAAACACAGAGAGAAGCTACTGATTTCCTGCTTCCTCCCCCAATTTAAGGGTTTTCCCCATGTTCTGTGGTCTTAGGCACCATGCACTCTCCCCAGCCTCATATGGCTAGATGTAAAATTTATATTATCATAACAGAAAATTCATCTAGGTGCTATTGAAAGATGAGAAGCAGAGGGGAAGTAGGCAATTACAAGTATAGGGCTTAAAATTAATATATTGGAAACAAGTTCCTTTTGAGCTTTTCAAAGCTTTGTTTGTTGATTTGTTTAATAAACATTTCTCAAGTACTTTGTCTGTGCCAGACCCTGAGGATTCAGCGGTTAAAAGACAGAATTTACCCCTGAGCTCACAATCCGACAGAAGAGGCCTTCATCCCCTAACACTAAAGTAGGAAGAGCAAGGGCGTCTAATGTAACACGGAGGAAAACATTGGTGCTACATGGGTTTAAAAGAAGAAAAATCAAGGTCATTTGGTCTCTCCTTAAAAAGCCAGTGAGGCATCTCTGGTTTTCTTTTAAAAAACCTAAGAATTTGGCATTTCTCATAAGGGAGTAGCCTGGCCAAATATTATCATATCCCAGGTAGGTAACAAAAATAGGTAGGAACTCGCTACCTACTTCACAGTGAAACCCACACACTGTGAGAAAGTGTGCTCTGCAATCCTCAATTTCAGGAGAACCATCCGTTAAATGAAGCGAGCAACTTAAATAGCAGAAGCACGTTATTCCTTATGATCATTGGACTTAATTTGCAGCTTATCTTGGCAACCACAAAAAAAAAAAAAAAAAAAAAGCTTAGGGAAACTAAACTTAGAATTTACTACTGGAAACATCAAATGGTAAGAGCATTAACCCCCTGAAGGGAGCACTGATTTATGTAAAATTTTAGTCATTTAGGCAAATGAGCAAAATTTAACAAAAGAGAAATTTTTATACAGAGTAATCTATTTCTACCAACAACTACTGAGCCCTACATCCTGGTAGCCTCAAGGATAGAAACCAGGATGATAAAGGCAGAATCTGTGTGTACCAGAAGAGAGAGTTCTTGCAAAGAAAAAAGGTGTGCCGAAGTAGCTATGAGAAGGAGGTGTCTGAAGCAGGCCAAGGGAGACTCTCTGAGGGGAGAAGGGGGTGAGCAAGCCTTTTCTGTAGAGTCGGAGAGTAAATATTATGGGCTTTGTGGACCATATGGTCTCTGTTGCAGCAACTCAGCTGTGCTGTTGGAGCCCCGAAAGCAGCCACAGACAGAAAATACATAAATGAATGTGGCAGAGTTCCAATCAAACATAAAACCAAGCTAGTGGGCTGTCGTTTGCTAACCCCTGACTTGGAGAGTTGTGGGGCTATCAGGGAAGGCTTCACAAAGAGCACGCGAGGCTCTGTCACTCAGCCAAGGTTGCTAGGTCAGTGACGGTATAAGGTCTATCTAGGGCACTTGAGTTAGTGTGTTTCAAGTAACCAGTCCCTGTGAAGGTGCCTAAACAGAAGCTGGATTTTGTACTCCTAGAGGGGAAGTGTTTTGCCTTTTATTCCTATTATCAGGCCACCCATTATAAGAAAGTTCATGAAATGAATGAAAGAATGGATGCACAGTGGGGAAAAGGAGCTTCCTTACTATTATTGTATTTGAGTTTAGCACCATAAAACGTACTTTCTAAAATATATATTTTGAGACAGAGTCTCACTCTGTCATCCTGCATAGAGTGCTGTGGCATCATCATAGCTCACAGCAACCTCCAATTCTTGGGCTCAAGTGATCCTCTTGCTTCCAAGTAGCTGGGACTATATAGGTGCCTGCCATGATGCCTGACTATTTTTTCTATTTTTAGTAAAGATGGGGTCTCACCCTTGCTTAGCTGGTCTTGAACTCCTGAGCTCAAGCAATCCTCTCACCTTAGCCTCCCCCGTGTTAAGATTACAGGTGTGAGCCATCAGGCCTGGCCTAGATGTGCTTTTATACACTCAATTTTAGCTTTTTATTTTATATAATTTTTGTCCAAGTGGAAATCATGTTCTAGGTAAAGGAACAAGAAATTAAGAAGGGTAGAGACCTGTGCTTTAGAAACAAACTCCCCTAAAAGGCCTTTTTGAAATCTGAAGGCTCAGAAATAAATACTGACTGGTGAATTGGAGCCAGGAATCATTCAGTAGGTAAAACTTGAGATTTATCAATGGTTGATTTACTTCCTTTGAAGAATTCTCATTGCTTTTCAAAAGCAAATAAACCAGGAAAAGCAGATGCTTCTTTCATTAAAACATACACACACACACAAAATACAATAAAATAAAATAACTGCCAGCCAGAGAGCAGCATTTCTTAGGGAAACTATTCTAGCACTGCCAACAGATAATCGTGCTAACTTGCATTTATTCACATCATTTCAGGAAAAACGTACATGCAGTATAGTTTTATGGGTAGAAAAAGGATCAACTTGGTAAGACTCCTGCCTTGGCTCAAAGTTGTTAAGATTCTTATTCAGCTGTGTGGGAACCAATTTTTTAATGGAAATACCATTGGGTATTTACCAACAAGTGGGCCCCTCATTTGTTATCTTGGTAAGTGTTGATATTTTCAACAGCAGTGACATGAGATACTTGAGGACAAATTACATAGAGAAAGCAAGAGAATTGATACTTATTAAACGCTTAATAATCCTATATTAGACACAACATTGGCGTATATTTTCTCAGTGAATTCACCAGACTGTAATTTCTTGGTGGATAAGAATGAGTCAGACTCACCACTATGTCCTCAGCTGACATGCTTGGCATACTGTGGGTGCTCAATTAACGCTGAATGAACTCTCACAACAGTGCTGCAAGCTGCATGGCCAAGTAGGCAGGACAGATAGCACTCAGGTTCAGTAACAATTTTCCCACCCCATCAGCCTATCTTCAATGCATGATGTTGCTTTTTGATGCCCAAGGCCAAGATTTGGAGACTAGCCAAGAAATGTGCCTTTTAAAAATAATTCTAGAAGAAA
This sequence comes from Perodicticus potto, assembly GCA_963574655.1. Classification (NCBI taxonomy): domain Eukaryota; kingdom Metazoa; phylum Chordata; class Mammalia; order Primates; family Lorisidae; genus Perodicticus; species Perodicticus potto. The sequence goes on along the minus strand of CAUYRH010052469.1, from coordinate 7,259 downwards.
GAAAGTTGAGATATAAAGATACAGTATTATTTACTTACCTCCTCAATACAAAGGGGATGAGCAGAGCTTTGCCAAATCTATACTGACTAGGCCATGATTTCAAGAATAGCTCTGAAATGTGGCATAGTGCTCAAGAGCGTGGAGTCTGGGGTCAGAAAAGATGTATGTCCACATTCTGTCAATTACTAGCAAGTTATTTTCTTCTCTGAACCCCAGTCTCATCTTCGGGTAAGACACAGACCATAATAAAACCAATCGTTTCTAAACCCAACTATCCTTCCACTGTTTACTTGCACCTGTACAGCTGAAAGTTGTGGGGAACGTCAACGGTTCACCCGTGTTGTCCCAAATGACAGAATTTCCTTCTTTTTTAGACCATGAACAACCAAATCAATATTGTACAATAAGGTATAATCTGGAGGCCTCACATTACCTGATTTTAAGATATAACACAAAGTGAAAGTAATCAAAATGGCATGATATTGGTTTAAAAACAGACACATCAACCAATGGAAAAGAAGAGAGTCCACATATAGACTCACCATGGTCAACTGATTTTCAACAAAAGCACCAAGAACACACATGGGGAAGGGATAGTCTCTTCAATACGTGGTGCTGAGAAACCTGCCTTCTCTGCTTGTGAAGGGAAAGCACATGTCTGTTCTCACAGCCACCTTGCCAGGAGTCCTCTGTGACCCTGGCCTCCTACCACCTTAGACGCCTTCCTCCAAAATTCTTCCCTTTCTCCACTGCATGGTCAGTTTCTCCTTCTCCCCTGAATCATTTGTATAACAGAAGTTATAACTGAAAGTTCTTTACTTCCAGTTCCCAACTCATTGCCCTGCTCCCTGCCCACAACAAAACCGTGGGCACCGGGGAGCTTTCCTTTTCCCAACTCACTCCAACGGGCTTTCTGTTTTCCCCATTCTGCCCTTATGGCTCTTGGCGAAGTCATCAGAATTTCCATCTTGCTAAATCTCATGGTTAATTCTCTGTCTCTCTGGTCTTCCACCCCTCACAGTGTCTTCCATCTCTTTCTTTTCCTTCAGAACTCCACCCTGTCATGGGTTTCCTCTGCCTAAGAATTCCTCCTATGACCAGGTCACATTTTATGGCACCTGATGGAAAATAAAAATGGGGGGCCCTCATTGAATAATTACTATGAATTTTAAGGCTGCAAGAGCAAAGCATTAAACCAAGTGCAGTGTGGGACCCTTTCCTGTGTGGGAGTCCTATGGGATAGCATGGTCACTGGCCATGAAACTGGCTCTGGTTCCTATTTGTCTAAAGGTTACAGAGTTTACAAGCACCACCTCAAACTTTTCCCCTTCTATTACATCTATGATCTCCACCCAGGGATCTCATTTGTTTCCATGGTTTAATAACCAAAGCTCTTGTAATGAAATTGAGTTAAATCTCTACTCTCAACTTTTCCCCTAAGTGCCAGATTTGTTTATCCAAATGTCTCCATGGCACTTCCACTAAGATATCTAAGAGATACCCAAAACTTCACATGGCCAAAAGCAAAATGTTGAGTTAACACATCTCCCCCAACCCACAAACCTATCCCTGCTTCAAATGCTCTAATTTTAACACATGGCATACAATATCCTTCATCTTCCCAAACTGAAAGTTATTCATGCCCCAAATTTGTAAGTCATTCTGATTCCCACCATTGCTTTTATATCCCAGGTCCAATCCACCAACAAATCCCATTAGCTTTATTGAATCTGCCCGAATTTCTCCCATGTCTATTTCTTCCACTCTAGCTCAATGTTTGGCACAAAATCAGAGCATTATAAATATTCGTCAGTGAACAAATGGGTGAACAAGATTGTTGTGAAAATGCTAAAGCAATTTAGTATAAAGTTCTTTTTTTTTTTTTTTTTTTTTTTGAGACAGAGCCTCAAGCTGTCACCCTAGAGAGAGTGCCGTGGCATCATAGCTCACAGCAACCTCCAATTCCTGGGCTCGAGCGAGTCTCTTGCCTCCGCCTCCCAAGTAGCTGGGACCACAGGCGCCCGCCCGCCACAACACCCAGCCCTTTTTTTTTTTGGTTGCAGCCATCATTGTTGTTTGGCGGGCCTGGGCTGGATTCGAACCCGCCAGATCAGGTGTACGTGGCTGGCACCTTAGCCCGTTGAGCCACAGGCACCGAGCCTAGTATAAAGTTCTTATTACCACAATTTGGTTGCTCAATAAACAGTAGTTGAGATAATGTAATTAATAAAAATTTTACCATTATTATAACTAGTTATTCCCCAAACCCAATTATGCCCCCACTTCTACCCCAGGCACCTAGCTGGACTACATTTCCAGGCTTCCTTATAGTAATACGTGGACTCATGTGCCTTAGTTGACCAGTGGAACATGGGCAGAAATGATGTGTGCTGCCCTGGTTCATAGAACCTTCCACATGAAACTGTGCATTCTTTCCTTTCAAGGTTTTCTGGCTGGTTGGTGTACCCCAAGTTGACTTTGGAAATCATGTGTTAATGATGGCAGAGCCTAGCCATGGATCCTTGAAGGTGGGGCAGACCTTCATCCTCCCTGTAGAATAGTTGGACTTACTTGAGAGAGAAACGTCTATTGTGCTAAGCCATAGAGATGTTGATGCTCATCGCAATTGCAACCTGAGTTATTTTAATGATTAGAACTCACTGCTTCTCTGGTATCAGGCTCTGTGCAGTTTCAAAAGGAGGAGGGGTCTTCACAAAAAACTGGCTTAGGAATCATAACCCACAAGATGTTAGGGGAGCCATGGAGGGTAACCTTTCAAGTAATAAATTATCACATGTGTCCTTACTTAGGAGTCAAACCAAGAACAATGTTGGAGGTCTTGTTTTGTTGACTGGCACATAGTAGGCACCTGTAAGTATTTGCTAAATAAATGGATGAGGAGAAGAAAGGCCCTGGGTGGCTCAGGACAGAATATACTCTACTTTCTATGGGAACCTCAGCGAAGCCTTTGGATTATGATACAATAATTACTTTTGATGACTTGTAGACATTACATAATTAAGTACTTTTCAGATGGCCAGTGTGTCCCATTTTTACAAAATTATATAGCTACTTGCATATAAATTAAAGTGCCAATCAGGTCATTTTTTACCTTTCTCCCACCAATGTACAAATTAGCCAGGCTCTTATCGTAACATGGGAGTTTACTGAAGCTGAAAGAGTAGTTGAATTGGACTTGCATTTACTTTTAATGACTCACTTAGCTGAAAATGCATGTTAATTCTACAGCTAATCAGCATCATCATTTAGCATCTCAAATTGAAATACAAATGGCGACCTGGATACAGAAACTTATATTCCTGACCACACATATCCTACCAGGATAGGTCAGAAATAGAGTTGAATTTGCTGCCATGTACTCACTCTCCCTAAGAGCTAGGAGCCATCTTTCAGCCCTCCCATCCTGCTTAATCTCCTTTTGCTTCCATTCTGCCTGTGTCAGCATCTGTACCATTGTGACGCAACTGTTTTGTCTCACCTGTCTTCCTGACTGAAGGGAAAGTAAGGAGCAAGGACTTGATCTTTGGACTCTCAAAGCTTAATTCAGAGATTGGCATGTCAGAGGTACTCCATAAATGTTGGATGAATGAAGAAAAAATAGTGAGAAAGGTAATCCAGTGGCCTTTTGGCTACTAGGACTAGGAAAACACAATCACTGATGCTTCATCGATTCAGTCATTTGAGTCATGAATATCCATCACAGAAAAATTCAAAGACATGTCAGCTAAGTTTGCTGCTCAAAATCTACTTGTTTGGCCACCACACAGTAAGCAGGTGTTCCTATAGATCAGTGGTTCTTAAACTTCCTAATGCCACAATGTATTTTCATTGTTAAAAAGGGGTCACGACCCACAAGTTGAGAACCGCTGCTGTAGATGAATGCTTGGGAACTCTCAAAATTTATGTTGAAAATTTAGTCCCTGATATGATGATATCAGGAGGTGAGAAATTTGGGGGGACACGATTAGGTCATGAGGGCACAGCTCTCATGAATGGGATCGGTGCCCTTATAGAAGTGACCCTGGAGATTTTCCTTGCCCTTTGCATTGTGTGAGAATGCAGTGAGGAGATGGCCCTGCACAAGCCAGGAAGTGGACCCTCCCCAGACACAAAATCTTCCAGCACCTTGATCTTGGACTTCCCAGCCTACAAAACTCTGAGAAATAAATTTCTGTTGTTTATAAGCCATCTGGTCTGTGCTGCTCTGTTACAGCAGCCCCAGTGGTTCCAGGCACTCTGCATACAGGGTGAAAACAGACTCTCAGAGCACTCAGTCTACAGGAGGAAGACTTGTCAGAAGACACTCTACTAGCTGCCAGGTGTTTAGAGCTACAAAACGAGGGCACACACAGTGCACTGGGGCGCAGCTCTGGGAACAGTTAATTGCCTCCAGCAGTCTCAAAAACTGCGACACAGGGAAGCTGACTTTTAAGCTGTAAATTTAAGGGTGCTAACAAGTGTGGCATGAAGGAAAGGGAGTTGCTCACTAAACAATGCCCCATTTATTTCATAGAGAGTCTGATTAAAGAAATTGCCATCTATTTTGGAATATGGCCTAGAAAGTTTCATAGGTGCCATGAATTATATAATACCTCTTTGTCTCATCTTTTCCTTCTTTCTATAAAACAGGTATGAAAAATGACCTTACTTCGAGGACCAGCTGGTCAAAGATTTAAGGTGATATAAAAACTCAGTAATCACCAAGTGATGAATAGAGATAGACCACCAGGAACAACCACCCTACTAAAATGATTTCCAAGGGTCAATTAATATTTGGAAATAGGGATGTTACAGGGTATATACACCCTCTATTAGATGAAGTCTTGGGTCATTTACTAGCACTGGGCAGGAAGGTGCAATGAAGGCCCAGAATAAATGTACTTATTCTTTAGATTTTATAACTAAAGATACAGGCTAGTAACACCTGAAAAATATCGTACAGAAAAAGACTTCTCTAAAACCTATCCTGAACTTGTGAAATCATATATAATTATACATTGGGAAACCTAAAGTGATTCAAAATCAAAAGAGAAAATAGTCACTGCTTTGAATAGTTAGTTCTTGCATACAGAAGCCCGGATATTGATTTCCTGAACTATAGATTACCCTGGCACACTACAAAAGTTTATTTATTGTCCTGCAGTCTAAAAAAAAAAAGGAGTTTGCAAACCCTAATTAAAGTTTAAATGAAAGCAATCATCAGATAAAAGCGAGGCAAAGTCTAAGGGATTAAAATAAATTATTCTGTGATGGTATTTGAAAGTAAGAAAATGGAGGATCAGGATGGTTTTCTAAAAAAAAAAAAAAAAAAAAGAATCCTGCAAATATATATATGGAATGACAAACTCGTGTTTCAAGGAATATGCTGTAAAAAAAAAAAAATTAATGAAAACTTAAAATAAATCCTCACCGTGTTAATTTAGTTTTTCAATAGACAACCAGTGTTGCTTAACTGAATTCCATCAGCTGTAGAATATGATAAGGATAACTAAAGAAAAGGAAATCATTATTTTGTGGGATTTTTAAAACAGGAGTCATGATGCTCTGGAGTTTTAAATAAGGTATTTTTGAAAGGGAATTTGCTGTATAAAACTAACAAACTGCATAAAATACTAGAGGAAAATGTCAGAAATGTTAACCGCGTCCTTCAGCTTAGGGTCTCAGCTGCTTTCTGGCAACCCTCTCCACACACATCTGTCTCTAAGTCCCAGAAATTGCTCCCTCTCAGCATTGTGCCAAGCCTCTGTACCCCTTTATGAAATTTTCCTCAAATTATCCAAATTTGAACATGCTAGCTATTTTCTACTGAGATTGGAATGGAATTCTGGGGTGGGATCACTCATGCATTTGAGAAACAGAGGCAGGGCCAGCCATGGTGGCTCACTACTGTAATCCCAGCCCTCAGAGGCCAAGGTGGGTGGATGGCTTGAGCTCAGAAGTTCAAGACCAACATGAGCAAGAGTGAAACCCCATCTCTACTAAAAATGGAAAAACATAGCCAGGCATTCTGGTGCACATACCTGTAGTCCAGCTACTAGGGAGGCTGAGGCAAGAGAATAGCTTGAGATACTTGAGGGTAGAGGTTGCTGTGAGTTATCATGCCATGGTACTCTACCCAGGGCATGGAGCAAGACTCTGTCTCAAACAAAAAACACACACACACACAAAAAAAGCAAAAAAAGAAATGCAGGTAGAACCTCCTTGCCAGGAGGAAACAGAAGATAAATAATTCAGGGCAAATTGTGACATCATTTACTCAAGTTGTCACCACCAGTGGCAAAAGACAAAGTGCAGGTGGAAGGGAAGGTGCTGGGAGGTCAGAGGCTGAGACACTTAATTCCTTTGGTGACGAGTCTCTTGGCTTCTCCTCCCAGTCTCAAGAAGTATACAAAGAGGCCCCCGCCCCGTCCTTGTAAGTTCTCGCGAGAATTATACTTCCGCCCTTTTGGCTTGCTGAGCACCACCATGGCGGTTGGCAAGAATAAGCACCTTACGAAAGGTGGCAAAAAGGGAGCCAAGAAGAAAGTGGTTGATCCATTTTCTAAGAAAGATTGGTATGATGTGAAGGCACCTGCTAGTTCAATATAAGAAATATTGGGAAAACACTAGTCACCAGGACTCAAGGAACCAAAATTGCATCTGATGGCCTCAAAGCTCATGTGTTTGAAGTGAGTCTTGCTGATCTGCAGAATGATGAAGTTGCATTTAGAAAATTCAAGCTGATAACTGAAGATGTTCAGGGCAAAAACTGCCTGACTAACTTCCATGGCATGGATCTTACCCGTGACAAGATGTTTTCTATGGTTAAAAATGGCAGACTATGATTGAAGCTCATGTTGATGTTAAGACTACTGATGGTTATTTGCTTCGTCTGTTCTGTGTTGTTTTTACTAAAAAACGCAACAATCAGATACGGAAGACCTCTTACGCCCAGCACCAACAGGTTCAGCAAATCCGATAGAAAATGATGGAAATCATGACCAGAGAGGTGCAGACGAATGACTTGAAAGAAGTTGTCAATAAATTGATTCCGGATAGCATTGGAAAAGACATAGAAAAGGCATGCCAATCTATTTATCCTCTTCGTGATGTCTTCGTTAGAAAAGTAAAAATGCTGAAGAAACCCAAGTTTGAATTGGGAAAACTCATGGAGCTTCATGGTGAAGGTAGTAGTTCTGGAAAAGCTACTGGGGACGAGACAGGTGCTAAAGTTGAACGAGCTGATGGATATGAACCAC
>CAUYRH010052467.1:0-23365 GCA_963574655.1 Perodicticus potto | reverse complement strand
TTTTTTTTTTTTTGAGACATAGCCTCAAGCTGTCACCCTGGGTAGAGTGCTGTGGCATCACAGCTCACAGCAACCTCCAATTCCTGGGCTCAAGCGAGTCTCCTGCCTCCGCCTCCCAAGTAGCTGGGACCACAGGCGCCCCCCACAACGCCCGGCCATTTTTTGGTTGCAGCTGTCTTTGTTGTTTGGCGGGCCCGGGCAGGATTCGAACCCGCCAGCTCAGGTGTACGTGGCTGACACCTAAGCCCGTTGAGCCACAGGCGCTGATCCTCCACATGTGCTTTTATAAGCAAGGTAGGGGAAGCCCCGTTTTCCAGTGGAGGAAACCGAAGGTCAGGAATGGGAGGTAGTTATGCGGTCAGAAACTGGCAGAGCCAGGATTGCAACCCTAAGCTCCTCACTCTATCCTCAGGGCTTGGCCCCCTCCTTCTCCATCCTCCCCCTCCAGAGGTTTGGCCCCAATGAGGCAGCTCAGAAACTCCTCCAGCTTCCTATGTCCCTACCTGTCTTCCCTAATGAGAGTTCCAACAAACCACCCAAAACCTGGACAAAAGTCTCTGGGAAAGGAGGCTTTCCAGGCTGAAAACTCTTAACAGCTGGGCAAGTAAAAGAGCTGGCTGCACCAGCGCCCGGGAGGGGTTCTGCTTCCCAGGCTGTCTCTGGCGCCCCCTGCTGGGAAAATCTGGGTGCAGGGAGACAGGGACTTGTCCTCTTTCCGGGTATCTGGCTCTGGCTGCAAGTATCAAATGGGACATCTGAGGCTTAAGATAATTCCACATCAAAGCCGGACTCTGGAAGGACCAGGAAGAGCAAGTCATCTAAAAAGTTCCAGCTGTGGGCCCTTGAAGACTGCTTTCTATAGCCGGGCGTTGTGGCGGGCGCCTGTAGTCCCAGCTACTCCGGAGGCTGAGGCAAGAGGATCGCTTGAACCCAGGAGTTTGAGGTTGCTGTGAGCTAGGACGCTACGGCATTCTACTGAGGGTGCGACTCTGTCTCAAAAAAAAAAAAAGACTGCTTTGTAAAGGGCTCTCTATCTCCGCTCGGCACCCCAAGGAAGCCGGTGAAAGGTCCTGGTTCACAATCAGGCTGAGGAAGAGAAGGTTCGGAGACCTCACTCCCTCTGCGCCTGCGCTGCCGCTGTCCTGCCCTCCCCCAGGGCCTTCTCTCGGTTTCCCTTGGGTCGGAGAGATCGCACACTGCGAAAGGAGCAGAAGGGTCTGATCTGAGCTGTTGGCTCAGCTGCGCTGCCGGCCCAGAGCCTCATCCCGTTTCAGTGAGGAGGCAAGTGTGAAAACTGGAGCGTGATGGCGATGTCACAAGACCTCCCAGCAGCCCCTCAGCTGGAGCCACGGCTCTCCATCTAGCTGGAATTGCCAGGGGGCAGTGAGGATGTGTGCTTGTCCAGCTCACTGCTCTTTGGAAAGGGCATCTGTCTCTCTGCGTGCTTGTGCTTGCATGTTTGTGTGTACGTGTGTGCGCGCGCACGCAGAAGGCGTGGGAGCTGTGGGGCAGCCAGGCTTTGGGGGCCCAAACTAGCCAGTTTCCCCTTGTAGATCTATTGGCCTAATTCCCAGCTGCAACTGCCATTCTGGGCCCCCCTCCCTGAGGCGATCTCCCTGCAGATTTGGCAGCGAGGAAGGAGGGGCCGAGGGAAGCAGAGAGAACTGGAGTGAGAGAGAGGACTCAGTTCTAATCTGATGTGGATGATCCGGGAGCCTTCTTCAGCTCTGCTGCCCTCTGCCTCTGGCTCTCCCGCTGATTTTCTCTGTGCCTGGCACTCTCTCCTCTGTCTTCATCTCTTTAAGAAAGTGCCTAGAAAGTTAACCGGCCCCCCCCACACACAATCTACAAAAAAAAAAAAATTCAGAGAACAGGAGCAGTCAGACGAGTAAGAGCACGCGCACGAGAGAGGGCTCACATTGGTCCTGCAGGAGCGGCACAAGCAGAGGGAGGCTGGGGTTGGCAGCGACGGATGGGGACAAAGGTCCCTTAGCCCCCAAGGAGCCTCCTTCATGGACCCAGGGATCTCAAGAGGGCCTGCTTCTACTTAGGATGGGCAACTGTGTCAAGTCTCCACTGAGAAATCTCTCAAGGAAGGTATGTTTCTGGAGTTCCCAAGACCCAGGGCTGGGAATTGGAGTATCTCGCTATCTGTCCGAGAGAATGGACTTAGAAGGGGTGGGCATCTGAAGCTTGCTACCCTTCTCGTGGGTTCTAAGCATAGCAGCTTCCCTGTTCCTACTTCCAGACACCCTCTTATCACAGTTTTCTATGTCTTAGGCTTTGGGTGTGGGAGGAGACTGGACTGTGGGAATTTGCACAAAATTTAGAAAAGAAACCACGTAGCTTTGAGGCTTTGGGGATGTAAATGGAAAGCATGGACCCTAAGGATATCAGTGGGCAGACTCCCTTGAAACTGGCAGGATCTGAAGACCCTTTCTTGGAAGCAGGACCAGGGGCTCATTCATATCCTTCCAGGGTCTATGGTGATCTCTAAGCCTTCAGAATTGTGGATTTTGACATAGATCCCATTGCTACTGAGAGCAACCAAGGAGGGTATCCTCTTTTATCCCCAATAATTATTAAGTTAAGTTAGAGAATCTCAAGTAAGCCTAGACTGGTTCAGGACCCAGGAAGTGTTTCCATTAAGAAATAGGATGCCGAGGAGACATGTTGAGCAGTGGTGTGTACGTCACTTTCTGTAGTGGACTTATTACTTATATACTAGGATTTTTTTTTTGCAAGAATTCCTTCTGGGAGGCAAATAGTCATCTCTAAAGCATCCTTCATGCAGGGCTGGGATCAGATCTATAGGTGGGCTGTGCTTGTTTTTCTAGCCCTCTGCAGTCAGGCCATAGAATAGACTCATAAGATTTTCTTTAAAGAAAGAAGGAATGAAAGAAATGTTTTCCTCCAGTTCTTCCATTTTCCAGACAAGGAACTTGATTGCCTTTCAGTGGGGTTAAGACACTTACCTTAGATCTCACGTCAGCTACTGGCATCTCTTCCCCCATCCCATCCTACTTCCTTGGTCAGTTTGACAGCCTCTCAATTTAGGACATTTCAAGCTTTTCTGCTTGTCGTCTTCTCGTTTGGCTAAGCTGCTCACATCAAATTCCTTTTAATCTTCGCTCTTCCTTGTATGCTTCTGAAGGCTGATTGTTTCTTCTGAACACCCCCCGCCCCCCAAATCTATTATCTTCTTAGGGACATCTCTGCATCAATAGTGACCTCCATGCCATTTCAAAGAAGCAGAAACTGATGTGAATTAATCTAGAGGACCTCTGGGTAAAAACCCTTGTAATGAGTTTGTCCAGAGCTTGAAGAGGTGGATTTAAGAATGGGAACTACCCTTCTGTCTCACCCACCCATCTTCCCTTACACAGCAGAGTGTTTAAGAGTCAAACTACCAAGGTCTCCTCTTTGTAGCCATGTGACCCTAAGCAAATTACTCAACCTCTTTGTTCCTTAGTTCTCTTGTCTATCAACTAGGGATACTGATATCTACCTCTTAAGGTGATTATGAGCATTAAATAAAGTGCTATGCACAGTGCTTGGCATATAGTACTAAATAAATGTTAATATTATTGTCATGATCATAATTTTCTCCACTCTGGGTTTTAGAGAAGAGGGATAGTGGAAAAATGGAACACAGGAGAGGTTTTGAGCCCGTAGAGTAAGGTAAATGAAAACTTACTGTATTCAATTTCATTTTTTTTTTAATAGCAAGAATAAATGCTGGGGCGGCTCCTGTGGCTCAAAGGAGTGGGGTGCCAGCCCCATATGCCGGAGGTGGCAGGTTCAAACCTGGCCTTGGTCAGAAACTGGAAAAAAAAAAAAAGAAAAAGAAAAAGAATAGGTTCTTTTTTACTGAATATCTGTAACATATCTAACATGTTCTTTCATTTGTTCTTCTCCACTAAGTAGTTCTTTGGCTGTTTTCTAAAGAAAGGAGCTGGCCTCAGAGATAAGAGCCTTCTTAAGAACACACAGTAGACAGGAAGCAGAGCTGGAATTTAAACCCTGGTCTGGATGAAATCAGAGCTAATATTTTATTTTTATTTTTTCCTCTATGATAGGCTCCCCCTCTCTTTCTCCTGCTGTCAGAAAATGTTATTCATAAATTTCTGGATCTGACCTTAGAGGTTGTCTAGTCCCGATTCCCACTTAGTGCAGCAGTCCCCTCTCCTATCTCTCACTGACCATTCATGCATTCAGCTTCTCCTTGAAAACCTTCAGTGAGAAAGAGCTTTGACTTGCATACTCTTGGCCAGCTCATGTTGTTAGAAAGCTGTCAGGTCATGGGGCATGCTGGCCCTTCCTATTGCCATGCCACACTCAGGAGGCGTCCCCTTCGTGCCAGGAGACGTTGTGAGTCTGTTGTGGGCTGCTGACCACTTCGCTTCCTGAGTGGCAGCTGGGCAACTGGGCATGGTGAAAGGCAGCCTGCTCCAGGCTGTGAGCTGGGCAGCACCAGGCTGTCAGGTGTCATCATGGGCTGAAGGAGAATTGCAGCCTCTGGGGCAACTTGGTGCCAGGCAGTATTATGATCAAGAGATATTGTAGAAATTCCCCAGACACCACTGGTTCATTCTTCATGGGAGCAAATTCCTCTCTATCCTTTTCATTTCTTTCCTGATTGGCAGATGTTCCCCCACTTCCTCTGGAGCCAGAAGTAAGTGCCTCTTGGCACCCAGCATCTCTGAAGTTACATCACCACCACCACCACCAACATCATCATCATCATCACTATGGCAACCCCATCTATTCAGCTCTTCCCATGCTCTAGGCAGTACGCAAAACACTTTCTGTGCAATAACTCCTTCATTTCTCACAGGAATCCTGTGAGTAGTCATGATTGTGCCGGTTGTAAAGAGAAGGATGCTGGAGCACAGAGAGGTGAAATGACCTGCCCAAGGTCACACAGCAAGGAGGTGGCAGAACCAGAATTTGACTCTAAGACTGTTTGAGTCCAAAGCCAGCATACTAAGCTGCCCCTCAGAGTTCTCCTCCTTCCTCAGTTGTGCTCTTTTTGAGCCAAGTGAACAAGATTCTGCTAGAAACTAAAAGACTGACTTTCTACAGATATCTCCTGAGATCATTTCCTGGGGTTAGGTTGCTATCTACCTCAAGGCTTCCTTTGATCTGCCCTCTCAGATGGGAAGGTGTCTGTTGTCCAACCCTGGCTCTAGCCTGGGTCACAGAAGTCTGTGTGAGTGCTGCTGAAGCTCTGAATCTCACCTCTTTGGGGTGTCATACTGGAATGGGCCTTTGGCCTGTCTGATGTCCCTTAAGTTCTGATATTACGCAAAACTGGCACTGACCACTGATTGTACTCACCAAACTTGAGCCTTTGGCTGAGTTCCTTTGCCTTGGGTCTGAGTTGCTGCTTCCCCTTTGAGGAACCAGAATACTGCACCTCCCTCCCTAGGCTTGGAAGGGATGTAGGTAATTGGAAGGGGGCCTTGGTCTATAGCCCCACAGGGTGGGGCTTTGGGAAGAAGCAGGAGAGGACAAGGTGCTGCAGGGGATTGTTTTTCTCAGGCTGGAGGGACAGGATGCCCCTGAATCTTAGGATCTTCTCTTAGGCATGGCCTTCTTTGCCCTGAAGGAGCCTGGCTGCAAGTGGAGTGCAGTGTTAGACAGAAGTGTTAGAGTCCTCAGACAAAGACAGCCCTCAGGAGTTCAGCTATTCTTTTCCTCCTTGGGAAAGTTCTACTCCAAATCCCCATACTGAGGGGAGGCATCCAAGCTCAGGGCTTAAGGGAGAATGCTGTGACCTGGATCCTGGACAGGCTTCTGGGGAGGCTGGGAGAGAACTGAGTGTTGTGTCTGGATGTGCTGTTGTCCTAAGGGGAAGGCCTGTGGGCAGTGCTAACTTTTTATAGCTGCATGGGAACCTTCAGGGAGGAGGATGGGTTGGCCAGGGCCTGGGAGCTATATTCGGCTATATTCAGTAAGCAGAGGAGGCCCCTGGCCCCAGCCCCTGGAGGTCCAGCACTCTGGGCCAGGCAGGGAGCCAGGGAAGGAAGAAGGAAAAGAGACCTGCCAGATGGCAGAGAGTGTGTAGTCTTGAGGTCACAAACCAAGTGGAATCTATCCCACAGATATGTCTCGTTTAGCCCACTCGGTATTTTAAATCAGAAGATCTGGCACCCCTGGCCTGGATTAATAGTGCTGCCCCTTCAGAGGGAGTACAGTCCCCATTTTCCCCAGACTCCTCCTCTTACCCCTGCCTGCTTCATTTATGTCAGCCGTGGCTTCTGTATTTGCAGCTTCCAGTCTGACAGACCAGTGAGCCTGTTCTCTGTATCACCAGCTCTGATCACCTTCATAGCCTATCATGAGAAGCTAGCTAGGGTAGGGCAAAGTCAGTTTCAGAGCTGGGAGAAATGACTTAGCCCTGGAGACTGATTGAGCTGGAATGTTGGGAACATTGTGGGAAAGGACGTTGATCCATTAGGCCTTTAGAGCACTTCACTTTGGTTAGAACTGAAGCTTCCCTCTGTCTGTACCTGTTACACACGAGTGTGTGATTCTGTGCATACATATGTGCTAGTGTGTGTGCTTGCATGCATGTACCACACAGTGGGTATCACATTCTGCTCGCCCCAGAAAAAATGTCTCAGTCAAGGATTGAAGACTGCATCTGTCGGACCACTATGACGGCCCCTGGGCATCTTGAGGGCTCTCTGAACCCTGCTACTCAACTCCCAAGGGTCTTCCCTTGAGGAGAGCCCCTTCTGGGACCAGGAACCTGACTGGGCAGGGAGGTGACAACGTGCCTGTCTTTTGTATTTGCTTGATGCTGGCTGAAGATGCGCCAGGAGGAGCGGACCAGCTACATGGTGGTGCAGACGAGCGAGGAGGGGCTGTCGGCTGGCGCCGAGCTCCCTGGACCGCTCCTGATGCTGGCTCAGAACTGCGCTGTCATGCACAACCTGCTGGGCCCTGCCTGCATCTTCCTGCGCAAGGGCTTCGCTGAGAACAGGCAGCCTGTACGTAAGTTGGCCCAGTGGAGCCCCCTGAACTTGGCTTCACAGGGCATGAGGAAATACTGGGAAGAAGAGGTCTGTACACAGCAGCCCCTGTACCCTCACACAGGGGATATACCTCACACAGTGGATATACCTCACACTCCCAACTCATGAATCTGAGTCCCAGACTTTCTCATTCATGGCCACAAAGTCCATATTCACTGGCAAGAAATAATAACAGCAGGTAAATTGTTTCTGAAAACTTGCTAGGTGCTAGGCACTGAGCCTAGTATGTTGGTGGATTGCCTTGCTTAAACCTCAGAGCAACTGCAAGAGGTAGGTACTTTTATCATGCCCATTTTACAGATAAGGAAACTGACTTGGGGAAGTGTAATAACTTGCTCAAGGTAACACCCAATAGGTGACAGAGGTAGGATTCAAACTCAGATAGTTTGGCGAAAAAGCCTCCCATGCTCTTAATGACAATTCTATATACAGAACTATCTAGTAGGACTTTCTAATGATGATGAAAATATTCCAATTCTATGATGATGAAAATATCCCAGTACAGTATCCACTAGCCACAGATGGCCATTGACCACTTAAAATGTGGCAAGCACAACTAAGGACCTGAGTTATTAATTTTATTTCATTCAAATTCAAATTTACATAGTCAAATGTGACTAGTGGCTACCATATGAACAGCCTACTAAAGGTATCTGAAGAGTCACAGGAAGGAGGTAATAATGATGATGTTATAAATACAAACATCTGCATATTCTAAACACTTTATGTAGCTTGTCTCACAGAATGTGCACAGAGGCCCTGTGAGGTAGGTACTGGTATTAACCTATTGTATAGATGAGAAGACTGTGGCTCAAAGAGCAGACTTGACCTGCCCAATGTCCCATTACTAGGAAGTAGCAGATCTGGGCTTTGTACTCAGGTATGTCTACCTCTAGGACCTGAGCATTTTTCCCCAACCATATAAATTGGGGAGAAATGAATGTTTATGATCCACAATTCTTAATTCTCCTGAGTCAATGCTCACAGTTTTCCTGCCCTAAGGGTGGGCTTCTATGTACATAGCTCTGCTGCTTTACATGGGGGAGTATGACTTTAGGACCAGCCACCAGGACTCTGATCTCAGGTGCACTGTGAAAGGACACCTGGTTTTGCTGCTTCCTGAGCTCTGGGTGTGCAAGAAGAATGGAGGGGCTGCCATGGTGTCAGCAGCACCTTCTCCCCTCCTAGTCCTGCAGAACAGGGTCCTGGAGAAGTGGGAGGGGGCCTTGAACCCTGGTGGGTAGGAAAGGACTTGCTATGTTCCAGTAGCTAGTCCTTGTGAATGTGCTCTGCATGTACTTGCTTTCACGTACTGGTGGGATGACCTATTGCCAAAGAAAATATCCTTTCTGGTCACCTGAGAGCATCTAGGAACACATGGGTCTGTCTAGAAACAGGTGTGACCTACTCTTGCACTGTGCACCACAACAAGCTTTTTAAATTACAGTCTATGCAATCATCTCACAGATACACCTTCCTTTAGGTGACTCCTGTCCTTGGCTAGGAACTTCACCTGGAGCACCTAGGAGCTTGCAGCCTGTTCATTCCAAGTTCACACACACTCTCAATACTGTCCTGTCACACGTAGCCACTTCTGAGCTCTGGGTCCTGTGACCTGGTTGTCCCACCAAATGTTGCTCAGCAGCCCCTTCTCCCTCAAGATGATCTTCAGTTGTCTGGTGTTGGTGTCCCTTGCCCTGGGGCCAGTTTGGAGTGGCTGTCTCTACTCACCCTGTTGGCTGGAATGGCCTGTGTGCACAGCTGAGAGGTCTGGTGCTCACTGTGGCACACCTGCTTGTCTGTGTTGTGTGTCCTCGGTGTGGGCACACCTGCCTTGTGTTCTCCCTGTAACACTTGGGGAGGCTGAACCTTGTGGACCACTTTGGAGCCTGCTAACTAGGTCCATCTGGGCAACTGTATCCATTTCATGCTGGTCTGTCTCCCTTCTAGGCAGTCCTGGGGTGACTAGCACCTCACCAGCCTGCTCTGCTTCAGACTTGGTCTTTGAAGACTTCTCTGCAATCTGTTCTGATGCCTAGACTCAAGGTTTCCTTGACTCCCCAAGGAGACCTGGGCTCTGCTTGAGGCTGGAGATGTGTGTTGTGGACCCTGATAGCAGCCAGAGGCAGCGGCAGCCTCCAGGGTCCTACACTGTGTCCTATGACAGGGCAAGGTGTAGGGATGGAAATTACACTGAAGAAGTGGGACACATTGCCCAGGAAGCAAGACAAATTAGCCCCAATTCTGCCTCTACCTCCCCTGATCCCCCCTTCCTTTGCCTCCCCCTTGAGCTGGTCCCTGCTGTGTCTTCCCCTGCCACCCCTCTTCTCCCATTGCCTTGCAGGCCTTGCTCCCTGCTCTTCCTGGTTTCATTGGGTGGCACTCTTTACATTGTGACCTCCCCTGACCCTGTTTTATTTGTAGGTTTTTGCCTCCCATCCAATGCTGTTCCTGACCTGTTCTTATATGTGGAATAAGGGTCTAGGGGCACAAAGCTTCTGTGCCTAGGCCAGTGAGGCTGTTGGATCCTTGGCCACCTCTTATCAAGGGCCCAGGAGCTTCTATGTTTATGGAAGACGTGGGGCTGCACCTTTTCCCCTCAAGGATATGATCCAGGCTCACCTCTGCCGCATCCCATTACCTTCCACCCAGTGTCTGCTGCCACTTGGATGGTCCCCAGGTTGGACATTTTGTGACTTCCAGGTCCCTTGCCATGGCTAATAGGACATGTTCTTTTGTTTCAGGACAGATCACTGCGACCAGAGGAGATTGAAGGTAAAACTTGGTCCCTTCAGGAAGAGAGCTGTCCAGCCCTCCAGGAGGGAGGTTGTTGGGAAAAGAGGCACAGATACTTTGGCCTCCTGCTAATAGGGCTTGGTGCAGAGCAGGGCATTTTCTGTGAAGCCAGCCATTGGAGCAAAGAACAGGAGGCAAGGGAAATGCCCTAGAATCCTGGGAAGCTCCAGGGTCCATCTCTCTAAGCTGGTGGGTCCTTGAGCTACCTTTGCCCAGAGGCTCTGTGGGTCCCACCCCCAACCATATCCACGTTTGTTTGCTTCCCCAGAGCTCCGAGAGGCCTTCAGGGAATTTGACAAGGACAAGGATGGCTACATCAACTGCCGGGACCTGGGCAACTGCATGCGCACCATGGGCTACATGCCTACCGAGATGGAACTCATCGAACTGTCCCAGCAGATCAACATGAACTGTGAGTTCCCCCACCAGGCACCACCTTCCCATCTGGGCCTTACCCTTGCAGTCTACTGCAGTCAGACAGGCCTGGGTTCAAATTCTGCATCACCTCTTTGTGGCTATGTTACCTGGGGCATACCACTTACCCTCTGTGCTTCAGTTTCCTTACCTGAGAGTTGTGACAGGGGGTTGGGGGGCACAAAGTTAATTAGGAAACATATGTAAAACAGCCCAACCCCTGGCTAATGGTAAGAATTGAACAGAGGGGTAAGTACTATTATTACCTTTTTTTACGTCTGATGAGCAGATCAAGGACAGATCACACCATAAGTTGCCTAGTAGGAGAAGGGTAGTGGGTGGATTAGGGGTGACCTAGCCCTTTTCTTTTTCTCCAGTGGGTGGCCATGTGGATTTTGATGACTTCGTGGAGTTAATGGGGCCTAAACTCCTGGCAGAGACAGCAGATATGATCGGAGTAAAGGAACTGCGAGATGCTTTCCGAGAGGTAACAGGCAGTGACAGGCAAAGGTGGGCAGCCTATTAGAATCTCACTTTCAGGATGACTACTTGAAAGAAGCCTGTACCCTGAGTCCCAGGCCAGGGGAGGGAGCTTGGACAGAGAAGGGTCTCTGGTAAAGGTGGGACAGTAACCTAAAAAAAGAGCTCAACGTTAGGGTCTGCTGCTGACCATCTCAATGTTGGGGTGACCTCTCCCTCCTTCCTGCCCTCTCTAGTTTGACACCAATGGTGATGGAGAAATAAGCACCAGTGAGTTGCGAGAGGCCATGAGGAAGCTCCTGGGTCACCAGGTGGGACATCGAGACATAGAGGAAATTATCCGAGATGTGGACCTAAATGGGGATGGACGAGTGGACTTTGAAGGTAGGTGGAGCTTGAAAGTGTGAAAGAAGCAAGCCAGTGGTAGCCATCCTGAGCCCTCCACTTGTGTTCCACCATGCAATCATTAATCCACCCTTACTTTCCACCTCCCTATCCTTCCATCCTCCCATCCCATCCTTTCATCCCTCCATCTGTGCCCCCTCTTAACCTACATCCTATCTCTATACCCATCTATCTACTCATGAATCTATCCATTTATCTGTCCATCCATCTACATGTACCCATCCTTCCATCCACCCACCCACCATCTACCTCTCCATCCATCTGTTCATTCTTTCATATCTATTTCTCTTCATTCTCTTTGTCTGTTCAGATGCCTATTTATCCAGTTTTTTAATCTCTAAACGATTATATAATCATTTATCCATATTTATCTATGCCTTTATTTATCCATTCATGCACCTATTCATTCTTTTTTTTTTTATTCATTCTTCTATATGTTTATCCACATATTCACCCAAGTATCCATCTACATCTCTCTATCCATTCATACTTCTATAGTTCCATTTTTTTTTTTTTGAGACAAAGTCTCATTCTGTTACCCAGGCTAGAGTACCATATTATCAGCCTAGCTCACAGCAGCCTCTAACTCTGGGGTCCAAGCAATCCTCCTGTCTTAGCCTCCCAAGTAGCTGGGACTACAGGTATCTGCCACAATGTCCAGCTAATTTTTTTTCTATTTTTTAGAGATGGCATCTTGCTCTTGCTTAGGCTGATCTCAAATTCCTGAACTCAAGGGCTCTACCCGCCTTGGCATCCCAGAGAGCTGGGATTATAGGCCTGAGCCACCACGCCCAGCCTATACTTCCATTCATACATTCATGTATCTCTATCTACCTGCTCATACTTCTGCCTCTACTTCCATTGATCTACCCATCTGCCTGTTGAGTCATTTCCTCATCTATATGCATCTGTTCATCTGTTCATCTATCCCAGTGTTCATCTCCCCGCATCCATCTCTATTAATTTATATGCTCACCCTCTCATGCATCCAACCATTTCCTGAACACCACATTCCTCACTTGACACTCAGGGTCTCTAAGGTCTGATCATAGCTCACTTCCCCAGCCACAGCTCCTAGCATTCCTTCACTCACAGTCTACCCAAATAATTGCCAGCCATGAACCTGTTAGGCTGTCTTTGGAATATGCTGATCTTTTTGCGAGGATGCCTTTATTTTCTTCTTTGGCTAAGTTCTTTTAGCCCAAGGGTCAAGTGTTTAGAGGTCTTCTTTCCTCAGCACTTCTCTGGTTCTTCATGCTGTATGTCCTCTTTTCTGGGCTTTTACAGAAGCTGAAGCTCGCCTGTTCTTCACACTGTCTCCTAACAGCTGATTGTAGTTATCTTCCCACTTGATTCTGAACTTGGAGAAAAAAATGAGCCCCATTTTCTTTATGTCGGTATTTGCTGCATAACTAAGTACCTAGCACATAGCTTGTGCTCAGTAAGAGTTTTTTTTTGTTTGTTTGTTTGTTTTAAAGAATCAATTATAGGCTGGGCACCGGGGCTCATGCCTGTAATCCTAGCACTCTGAGAGGCCAAGGCAGGTAGATTGTGTGAGCTCAGGAGTTCAAGACCAGCCTGAGCAAGAGCGAAATCCCACTTCTAAAAAATAGCTGGGCATTGTGGTGGGCACCTATAGTCCCAGCTACTCGGGAGGCTGAGGCAAGAGGATCGCTTGTGCCCAAGACTGTCATGTGAACTTTGACACCATGGCCCTCTACCCAGGGCGACAAAATGAGACTCTGTCTCAAAAAAAAAAAAAAAAAAAAAAGGAGAAGTGTTTACTCCAATGAGTTGGAAACTTACATCCATACAGAAACCTGCACACAAATGTTTGTAGCAGACTTATTCATAATTGTCAAAACTTAGAATCAACGAAGATAGCATTTTGGCAGGTGAATGGATAAATACACTGTGGCACATCTAGACAATGGGATATTTTGACAAAAAGAGATGCACTATCAAGCCATGAAGAGACATGGAGAGTACCTTAAATGCATATTACTAAGTGAAAGAAGCCAATCTGAAAAGGACACATGCTGTATGATTCCAATTATGTAACATTCTAGAAAAAGCAAAACCATGAAGACAGTAAAAAGATCAGTGGTGGCTAGGGGTTAGTGGGGAGGAATGGATGGAGCGCAGAAAATTATTTTTAGGGCAGTGAATGTATATGACAGTGTAATAGTGAATATGTGTCTTGATACACTTGTCCAAACACAAAGAATGTACCAAGAATGCACCAAGAGTGAACCCTGATAGCAACTATGAATTCTGGGTGGTAATGATGTGTCAGTGAACGTCCATCAGCCATAACAAATATCCCACTCTGGTGGGGGATGTTGATGGTGGGGGAGCTGTATGTGTGAGCGGGCGGAGGAGATATGGGAAATCTCTGCACTTTCTGCTCTATTTTGCTGTGTACCTAAAACTGGTAAGAAATAAAGTCTAGGAAACAAAACAGAAGACAGTGGGGACAGGTTGTAGGAAAGCTGATAGGTGAAGGTAAGAGAAAGCCGGCTGTACTTGAGGTGCTGAAAAGGAGTACTGTGTAGTTAGGGCATAGAGATGGGGGCGAATATGGGTGAATATGCAGGGTGTGGCTGGAGATGTCAGCTGTGGCCACATTAGGGAGGGCCCTGAGGCTGCTGCAAGACACTGGACATGTTCCAGTAGAGATCCATGGGAAGTTTAAGCAGGGGTCAGATACGCAGCTTAGAAAGCACTTGATGTACAAGCTGGCCTGGAGGGAACAGAGTGGCTGTGGTGGACCAGCACAATGTCAGGGGCAGGGGCAATGGGAAAGAGTTGGTGGCAGCATGGTGGGCTGGGCCCTGACTACTGCTTTCTCCCTGTCCACTCGGGCACCCTCCCAGAGTTTGTCCGGATGATGTCCCGCTGAGGCTGCAAGGGCTACACCAGGACTGCCAAGCTCCCACAGGCGGGAAGAAGAGGAGCCAGGACTAGCCTCACGTGCTGCAGCTGCTGAGAGCCCAGGATATACTGGAGGATGGGGCCTGCCTGCACCCCGGGGAGGTGCCCACCCCAGATCCCCTCCCCTCTGCACTGTGAAAGACTAATTCCTGCAACTGGAAAGGGGGGCGCCCGCTGATGAGGAGGCCACAGTGCCAAGCTGGCAGAGGTCATTCCAGGCGCTAAGTGCCATGTACCCAGCTGCTGCTGACTGGGTGGGCCAGGAGCCCGCCAGCAGACCCCACACAGCATGTCTGCCCCAGGGAAAAGCCTGTCGCTGCCCTCCTTAGCTCTGTGCCCATCCCAGCTCGCCTCAGCTCTGATATCTCAGAACCAATAAAAATATTTCCAAGAGAAAGACAGCCATGGTGATCTTTGTTTCTTGGGCCTGGTTAGATGATGTACCTGTTTCCTGAGCACCAACTACATGCCCAGAACTGGCTGGACATTCCTGTCTTCAGCATGCATTTATTATCTACC
The DNA here is from genome assembly GCA_963574655.1 of Perodicticus potto. Classification (NCBI taxonomy): domain Eukaryota; kingdom Metazoa; phylum Chordata; class Mammalia; order Primates; family Lorisidae; genus Perodicticus; species Perodicticus potto. Next base: position 8,774 of record CAUYRH010052467.1, on the reverse strand, counting down.
CAGCAACTTCCATTTTCATTCATAGGAGGTTGGACAATTAAGTTTGTGAACTCATCCTAGAAAAAGTACTACTTAAATCATCACTGAAAATTACTATGCTGACCTTCGAAGTACTCCCTTTGGCCATCTGGTGACCATAGTGATATTCAGCAATGAGGTATGTAACACATTTTCTAGGATGAGTTGGTGAATTTAACTATCCAACTTTATAAGCCAGAGCCTGGGACCACTAACTCAAGGAATGTAACTGGATTCACAGCTCCCCAAACAAAATCAGGTTCCATGAAAAGAAAGGATGACTGTTGGGTGAGCATCTCACAGGGCCACACTACTTCCTGACTTCCCGGAGCTTTCATATTGGCCAAGGAGACAAACATGTCATAAACACATCATCTATGGTTACAAATTATAATACTGCTATTAGGGACCTTCAGCAGGATAAAATAAGGAGGTCTGGGGAAGCCAGGGAGGGCTTTCCTGAGGAAACTATGACAAGGGCTTAGTCTTGGAGGAAATCCCAGTGCGTGCGAGGAGACAGACGGAGAAAACAGCTGCTGTCCTCTCTGCTGAGTGGGAAGAAGATATATAGTGAATAGATCTTGGGTTTGCTGGCTGCGTGACTTTGGGCCTCTCATGTTCCCTCTCTGAACCTTATGTTTCTCATCTGTAGTGTGGAGATAATAAAGGATGGAGTCTGTACACGGTAAGGGCTCTCAGGGCATTGCATTGCACGCCCCTAGGGGCGCTGTTCAGCCTACTATGCAGTCCCGAAATATTGAACAGATCCATTATAATCACTGTAATTAGTTTATCTCAGTGAAGTCTTGAAATAGCCAGAAGGAGAAGTTTATGAGTAGAAGTTGCCTAGAATCTTTGACAGGCCTGGGGCATATTTGGGCAGGTGCAGGGGGCTAGCCAGTCTACTCCAAACCATTGCCTCTCAACTCTTAGTATGTATAAGAACACCTGGCAGATTTGCTAAGCCGCAAGTGTGGGCCCCACCCCAGTGATTTGGATTCCACGTTTCGAGTGGGGTTCACGAATATACATTGCTAATAGGTTCCCAGAGAATGCCGATGCTGCCGGGCAGTGGTCCACAACCTGAATAGCACTGCTGTAAATTCCAGACCTTGGGAGGCAGGTGTGCGTACAGGCAGCAAAGGGAGGCTGTGATGCTGAAGGCTGGAGCTTGAGGTAAACAGAGTATTCCCTGCCTGCTGTGCTGTGGCAGACAGAGGATTCTTGTTCTCAGACAGTGGGGAATGTAAGAAGGACTATGGGCCCCAACTCGGGGCCTGGGTAAAATCCTCATGTCCCTGAGGCCAGTGAAGCTAGACGCTCCAAATTCACTCTAATAATCCAATTCTGAGACTAAGTTGTTGGCTCCATGCCTCACTAGGCAGGCCTGCATCCCTCCCTACTCCCACCCAGCTTGGCTCTGCCAGAGACTTCAGACCTTCACTGTTTCAGAAGTACAGTGGCTTAGAGGGCAATTTGCAGAGAGCGAGCTTCTATGGACATCTCTCTCAGCCAGCATAGTGAGCCTCTGGGACGCCACAAGGAGAGGATGGAGCTAGGGGTAAACCAGGACTTTTCTGTCCTAGGTGTGATAAAAGGACTTGAGAACATAGCCAGGTCAGTGTTCAGAGGCACCTTAATGCTTAGGACAGGGGAGACTCAGGGACAGGACTTCTCCCTCCTCTGATGCTGAAATTAGAACTTTTCCCCTTGAACTTGTCTTATGTTTCAGGGTTCTAGTAAGATTGTTTGAAGAAGCCTGAGCATGACTAAGACCCTGTCTCTACAAAAAATAAAAAAATTAGCTAAGCGTGGTGGCGTGCACTTATAGTCCCAGCTACTCTGGAAGCTGAGGCAGGATGATTGTTTGAGCCCAGGAGTTCGAGGGTGCAGTGAGCTATGATGACACCATTAAACTCTAGCCCATGCAACAGAGTGAAAGTCTGTCTCAAAAAGTAATAATAGGCTCGGCGCCTGTGGCTCAAGCAGCTAAGGTGCCAGCCATGTACACCTGAGCTGGCTGGTTCGAATCCAACCCAGGCCACCAAACAATAATGACAGCAAACAACAATGACAGCTGCAACCAAAAAATAGCCAGGCGTTGTGGCGGGCACCTGTAGTCCCAGCTACTTGGGAGGTGGAGGCAGGAGAATCACTTGAGCCCAGGAGTTGGAGGTTGCTGTGAGCTGTGATGCCACGGCACTCTACCCAGGATGACAGCTTGAGGCTCTGTCTCAAAAAAAAAAAAAAAGGAATAGTAATAATATGGTCAGGTGCAGTGAGTCATACATGTAATCCTAGCCCTCTTTGTGGCCAAGATGGGAGGATGGCTTGAACTCAAGAGTTAGAGACCAACTTGACCAAGAACAAGACCCTGTCTCAGTAAAAAATAGAAAAAATTAACTGAGTGCAGTGGCAGAAACTGAGGCAGAAGGATCACTTGAGCCTAGGAGTTTGAGACTACAGTGAGCTATGATGATAATACTGCACTCTAGCCTGTGCCAATTTAAAAAGAAAAAAAAAATGGTTGTTTGAGGAAAGATTCCTGCAACTTTTCGAGAACTGAGACAAATTTTCCTGGGCAGGAATTCCTTTTTTTTTTTTTTGGTAGAGACAGAGTCTCACTTTATCGCCCTCAGTAGAGTGCCATGGTGTCACACAGCTCACAGCAACCTCTAACTCCTGGGTTTAGGCGATTCTCTTGCCTCAGCCTCCCGAGTAGCTGGGACTACAGGTGCCCACCACAATGCCCGGCTATTTTTCTGTTTTGTAGTTCGGTGGAGGCCGGGTGTGAACCTGCCACCTTCAGTATATGGGGCCGGCACCCTACTCGCTGAGCCACAGACACCGCTCTATAGGCAGGAATTCTTTCTGTGACCTGCACCACTGCTAATGCTGTCTCTGATGGGGAGCTCTAGGTGTGTCATCTCAGAAGAGCTCCCATTGTCTTAAAGGTCCTAAACTGAGCCTGGATTTGCCTTCTTGTGACTTCTAAAGTCTAACTCATTTACTCATTCATGCATGCATTTAGTTGATACTTATTGAACTGCTGCTGTGTGCCAGGCCCTGAGCCAGGGTCCTTGTCCTCAAGGAGCTTAGATTCTAGTATAGGAAATAGATGAGAAGATGAGACAACAGATGAGTATAATGTATGTAGTGGGCTGAGTGCTACATACTACTAGCACTTACTAGGTTACCCCTGGAATGGTGAGGGTACCTAAAAGGCACCCTGCTGGGGTGGTCCTGGGGGTGGGGAGATTTGCTAGGACCTGAAGGATCAGCATTGATTATTAGTCAGAAGAGGTGGAAGGAGGGATATCTCTGGTTGAGGGAATAGCATGTGCAAAGGCTCAGAGGTCAGAGAGAGCATGGCCCCCACAGGAAACTAAGCAGAATTCTGTGTGCAGGTGTATTGGCTGGAGGGAGGAGTAGAGAGAGGTTACACTCAATAGGGAGGTGGAGCCTTACCCCATCATAGACCTTGGAGTGTGGAGAATATAGGGGCACTGAGGAGCTGCTTTCTTTTGTCAGCCAAGCCCACTGCCACAGATGCCCTGGTGCCAATGAAGTACTTGCCTTTGGAGATAGATCTGCCCAGAAGGTAAAAGAAAACCCAGGAAACGGAGGGTAGCCAGGAAGTGTCCCTATATTAGTGTGGTTAAAAGCATGAGCTCTGATCAAAACACAGAAAAACAGGCTTGGTGCCTGTGGCTCAACGGGCTAAGGCGCCAGCAACGTACACCCGAGCTGGCGGGTTCGAATCCAGCCTGGGCTCGCCAAACAACGATGACGGCTGCAACCAAAAAATGGCCAGGCATTGTGGCAGGTGCCTGTAGTCCCAGCTACTTGGGAGGCGGAGGCAGGAGACTCGCTTGAGCCCAGGAATTGGAGGTTGCAGTGAGCTGTGATGCCACAGCACTGTAACCAGGGTGACAGCTTGAGGTTCTGTCTCAAAAAAAACAAACAAACCCAACAACAACAACAACAAAAAAAACCCAGAAAAACAGACATTAGATGGCCCTGATGGAAGACCACGACATGACTTGGGATTTTGCCAAAGGTACCCAATCTAAGTCTGATCATGCCTTGAGATCCGGACAGCAATTTGGAGGAAATCCAAGGGCAGAGGAACATACTTAGTCATGCTGTGAGTTTGTCATCAGCAAAACCCAGACAGGGAAATTCTACAGGTCAAATGGTTTGGGTTCTTCAACAGATAAATTACAAGAAAAAGGGATAAAGAGAGAACTTGGAGCTTAAAGGGGATTAAAAGGTACCATTTTTTAAAAAATGGGCCTGACTACATGATAATTATTATAAAAGTCAAGATAGTGGGGTGGGGTGGGGCACGGTGGTGGCTCATGCCTGTAATCCTAGTACTCTGGAAAGTTGAGGCAGGTGGATTGCCCTGAGCTAACAGGTTTGAGACCAGCCTGAGCAAGAGCAAGACCCGGTCTTTAAAAATAGCCAGGCGTTGTGGCAGGCACCTGTAGTCCCAGCTACTGGGAGGCTGAGGCAAGAGAATTGCTTGAGCCCAAGAGTTGGAGGTTGCTGTGAGCTATAATGCCATGGCACTCTACCCAGGGTGACGAAGTGAGACTCTGTCTTAAAAAAAGAAAATCAAGGCTTGGCGCCTGTAGCTCAACGGGCTAAGGCGCCAGCCATGTACAACTGAGCTGGTAGGTTCGAAACCAGCCCAGCCTGCCAAACAACAATAACCGCTACAACCAAAAAATGGCCGGGCGTTGTGGCAAGTGCCTGTAGTCCCAGCTACTTAGGAGGCGGAGGCAGGAGACTTGCTTGAGCCCAGGAATTGGAGGTTGCTGTGAGATGTGATGCCATGGCACTCTATCCAGCGTGACAGCTTGAGGCTCTGTCTCAAAAAAAAAAGAAAAAAAAAATCAAGATAGTGGTTGTTTTAGAGAGAGGGGGCTGTGATTGGGAGGGGGTAGAGAGAGGAGCTTTGGGGTTTCTGGTAAAGTTCTATTTCTTGACCAACAGGGTGATTACAAGAGCATTTGCCTTATTCACCAAGTTGTACATTTGTTTTGTGTGGTTTTCTGTTTGTCTGATTTTACTATACAAAGTCTAAAAATCATGAGTAGGCTCAGGAGCCAGCTATCCAGGTTCAGCTCTACCATTTACATATATTAACTGTGCCATGTCTGGTAAGTTATAAGACCATTTAAATCTCTATTTCCTCATCTGTAAAATGGAGGTGATATTATAGGATAATTCTGAATATTAAATTAATACACGTGAAGCCCTTGGAACAGCACATTATAATGCAGAAAGCATTATAAAAGTTTTTGGTGCAGAAAGCATTATAAAAGTTTTTACAAATTGGCTCGGCGCCTGTGGCTCAACGGGCTAAGGCGCCAGCCACGTACACCTGAGCTGGCGGGTTCGAATCCATCCCCCGGGCCTGCCAAATAACAATGACGGCTGCAACCAAAAAATGGCCGGGCATTGTGGCGGGCGCCTGTAGTCCCAGCTACTTGGGAGGTGGAGGCAGGAGCCTCGCTTGAGCCCAGGAATTGGGGGTTGCTGTGAGCTGCGATGCCACGGCACTCTATCCAGGGTGACAGCTTGAGGCTCTGTCTCAAAAAAAAAAAAAAAGTTTTTACAAATTGTTGTTGTTGCTCCCCAGTTGCCCACCACTCTCTCCACACATCTCTATATAGGCTCCAGAAATTCTCTCCCAAGGAAAAGGGAAAGGAAAGTTGGGCATGACATTCCTTTTGTTTTAGACAGAGTCTCACTCTGTCACCCTGGGTAGAGTGCTATGGCATCATAGCTCACAGCAACCTCAAATTCTTTGGCTCAAGTGTCTTGTAGACTCTCAGCAATTGCTTACTGAATAAACAAACCAAATCCATAAATATACATATATATATATAGTTCCCTTCTCTACCATCTGTCTCCTCTGGCTCATGAAGCGTGACGTCAGGGATCTTATCTGACTTGTTCTCTGCTATGTCTCTTAAACCCCTTGCGCTGGTGGGGTGTATATTATGTACTCAGCAAATAGTCATTATATGGATATGAGGCTAGTGGTGCAGAGGGTGGCAGCCATTTGTTTGTTTTTTTTTGAGACAGAGTAGGACTTGATAGAGTGCTGTGGCATCACAGCTCATAGCAACCTCAACTCTTGGACTCAAGTGATCCTCTTACCTCATTTTTTCATTTTTAGTAGAGACAGGGTCTCACTCTTGCTCAGGCTGGTCTCGAACTCATGAACTCAAGTGATCCACCCACTTCAGCCTCTCAGAGTGCTAAGATTACAGGCATCTTTTGGTAAAAAAAGTGCCCAGTATGAGGCAGCCGTTTGTGACCATTGCCCTCACATGCAGAAAGGGTTCCAGGCCTTGTCTTCTGACCTCAGGTCTCCCATGTGTTAATACCAGGTATTTTTATTTTATTTTTATTTTTTTTGTAGAGACAGAGTCTCACTTTATCGCCCTTGGTAGAGCGCTGTGGCATCACAAAGCTCACAGCAACCTCCAACTCCTCGGCTTAGGCGATTCTCTTGCCTCAGCCTCCCGAGTAGCTGGGACTACAGGCACCCGCCACAACGCCCGGCTAGTTTTTTGGGGTTTTTTTGCAGTTTGGCTGAGGCCAGGTTTGAACCTGCCACCTTTGGTATGTGGGGCTGGCGCCCTACTCGCTGAGGCACAGGCACCGCCCAATACCAGGTATTTTTAGATAGTTTTTTTGTGTTACAGGGGCCTCAAAGTCACAGGCAGTGCCACGGGATGGGAAAAAGACAAAAGGATCGGGATTTGGACACAACTGGATTCTAGTCCTTGATCAACCATTTACCGTCTCTGAGATTTTAAGCCAATTTTCAAAGGCTGTTTTCTCCTCTGTTCAAAGACAGAAAATAATCAGGACAACAATAACAACAATAATATAGCTTCCCAGTAGTGATTAGATTAGGTAACAGGAATGAAAGCCCAATACACATTGACTATCTCATATACGTGTTTGTTGTCCCTGTTATTAGTCCTAACTCTGTTTTATGCTGCTATAACAGAATACATGAGACTGGACAATTATTACAAACAATAGAAGTTTATTTGGCTCATATTTCTGGAGGCTGGGAAGTCTAAGAGCATGGTGCCAGCATCTAACAAGGGCCTTCATGCTGTGCCATTCAATGGCAGAAGGTGGAAGGGCAAGAGAGGTAAAGAGTGAATGAGCAAAAAGCAAGAAGGGATCAAACTTGCTTTTATAACAAAGTTACTTTTTTTTTTTTTGAGACAGAGTCTCCCTTTGTCACCCTTGGTAGAGTACTGTAGCATCATAGCTCATAGCAACCTCCAAATCTTGGGTTTAAGTGATTCTCTTGCCTCAGGCATCTGCCACAATACTTGGCTGTTTTTTAAAAGAGACAGGGGTCTCACTCTTGCTCAGGCTGGTCTCAAACCTGTGAGCTCAGGCAGTCCACTCACCTCGGCCTCCCAAGTTCTGGAATTACAGGGGTGAGCCACAGTGCTCAGCCTATCAAAGCCACTCTTGAGATAACTCACTCTCAAAATAATGACGTTCATCCATTCATGAAGTCAGAGTCCTCATGATCTAATCACCTCTTGTTAGGCCCCACCTTTCAATACTATTTCCCTAGGGGTTAAATTTCCAACGCAAGAACTTTGTTTTTTGTGTTTGTTTGTTTTTTTTCCGTAGAGACATAGTCTCACTTTATCGCCCTCAGTAGAGTGCCCTGGTGTCACACAGCTCACAGCAACCTCCAACTCCTGGACTTAGGCGATTCTCCTGCCTCAGCCTCCTGAGTAGCTGGGACTACAGGCATCCGCTATAAAGCCTGGCTATTTTACTGTTTTGCAGTTCGGCTGAGGTCGGGTTTGAACCCGCCACCTTTGGTATATGGGGCCGGCGCCCTACTGGATGAGCCACAGGTGCCGCCCAATTTTTTGTATTTTTTTTTTGTTTTTAGACAGAGTCTTACTATGTCACCCTCAGTAGAATGCTGTGGCGTTACAGCTCACAGCAACCTCAAACTCTTGGGCTTAAGCAATTCTCTTGCCTCATCCTCCCCAGTAGCTCCACCACAACACCCAGGTATTTTGTTGTTGTTGTTATTGTTGTTTAGCAGGCCTGGGGGCTGAGTTCGAACCCACCAGCCCCGGTAAGTGTAGCTGGTGCCCTAACCACTGAACTCTGGGGGTGGAGCCCAACATATGAACTTTGGAGCACACATTCAAGCCATAGTAGGATAAAAGCAAGTGTGTGTAACTTCTAGAAGTGTCCTCCTTAAAGGGAGCAGCCTGGTGCCTCTGCCTTCTTTGCTCCTCCTTCCAGGCTGAAAAGTGGCTTTGATGTCTGGAGCTTAAGGAAGAAGTCAGGGTTGAGGATGGTGGAATGACAAACAGAAGGTGTCTGGGTCTCTAACACCTTCCAGAAGCCACCCTAAAAGCCCTGGAGTTCCTTACTCCAGACTCCGCTACAAGAGAGAGAGAAAAAACTGTCATTTAATTCACGTTTACTTTGAATTTTTCTGGCACTTGCAGCCAAACTTAAAGATAACTGAATTACTTCCCCCAAAAGAAGAATTCACATAGGCTAGATGAGTTTTATTTTTATTTGTTTTAATCTTTTTTTTTTTTTTTTTTGAGACAGAGCCTCAAGCTGTCACCCTGGATAGAGTGCTGTGGCATCACAGCTCACAGCAACCTCCAATTCCTGGGCTCAAGCGAGTCTCTTGCCTCTGTCTCCGAAGTAGCTGGGACTACAGG